>JAXGGA010007372.1:0-63150 GCA_038373865.1 Uloborus plumipes
TATTCTTCTAGTTGATTTGCGATTCTCGAAAAACCACTTCGCAATGGTGTGCGCAATTTCTTTAAACTCTCCATTATTTATTCAATATTAAGCAAAACTATCGTATTCTATTTTTAGCTTTAACTCAATTCTAAATACTTGCAAACGCCCACCCGGGGGCGCCAGGAAAATTGTGTTAGCGGATCTTTCAAAATAATTCTAAGAAGGTAAAATCTTACCTGCATTCCGCTTCGTGTTGGGCGCTTGCAATCGTGTGGAGAGTATTCGAAAAAGAGAAATCATTTTACATCAAATATTATATTTAAAACAAACTATTTACATGTTAGCTATTTACAAATCAAAACAGCAGCGAAAAACAGATCAGAACGCTCCATCACAAATTAATCGTGTCTAATCGTTCTATCAATTTGTTATTATTTATCGCGTTCTTCATTTCAGTTCAGTTCAGTTAATTTTATTCAAAGCAGGAAAAAGTTAAAAATAATTTGCAGACGATCGGAATGTCAGTTGTAAGACTTGTAATTGATTTTATAGTTTAAGGCTTAGTCGGGGGGGGGGGGGTTAAATTTTTTACTTTTAGTTTTAATATCTAAGTCGTATTCTTTTTTCTTCAACTGCAACTCAAACGCTAGTTTTTTCCCTACCCTCCTTTATTCAGTTCCACTTTTGTTTGGGTCTGTTGATATTTATTTCAAAGAAAGAATGGATAATGCACAATAGAACTTAATGATGTAATGAAGAGAGCAGTTTACTCTTTCATATAATTTGTTCGTCATTAAAAAATTTTCTTTGAATTTATTCGTAAATTTCGTTCTTCCCTGAGTCTTTTTCCCCTTGATGACTTGATAATGTCTTTTTATTTTTTAAATACTAACTTCAACCGACACGGGAAAAAAAGTGTGTAAGAAAGCCTCTAGTGAAATCGGAGTTGCTGCAATGTCAGTTCGTTTAGCTCTGGAAGAACTCGATGTAAAGTTTCCTAAGTTTTCTATTTTCTTGCATTTGAATGTTATTCTGCCGCTGTCGTCCTTACAGTGGTGAAAAAACTTTTGCGATTAAGCATTTTTACAGCAAGTTTCGCTGCCAAGATCGCGTCATTGTTGCAAAACATAATTTACAGGGAAGCTATGTGACTAATGTTATTTGCAATGCAAATACAGTTTTAGGAGACGTTTGAAGTTTTATGTAAGCCTTTTATTTGTACTCGGCTAATTCGCCGAGTACTTGGTACTCAGCTAGCAACTGTATTCTATGTATGAATAAAAAAAAAAAAAAAAACCACTTATATAAAATCAATACAGGATAGAAGTTAGCTATGGCCTATGTCTTTTCTGCGTTGCACATGCATGATTGTGCATTTGTGTTTAACTATCTCCATATATTTTTTCTCTTAAGCCGAATCCTATACCCGGTCGAAACTCGCTCATTTCTTTATCGAATTGCATGAAAATTTATGATTTTGAAGCTTATCCCGCGTGCTATTGACGAAAATTAGACCCACCCTCTAAAAAGTGTCGGTTCGTTTTTTATTCGAACTTCAATTTTTGGGCACAAAATTGACTCTATCTAGCGAAATAATTGTCGTATCGTCTCCATTTTGATTTCATTCGAAAGATTAAAGAAAATGCGTTCTTTAGAACGTTTCTCCGCTAGTGCCGCGTAACGAGAATCTCAAAAGTCCCCGTTTAAGCGACTTATAAGCGATTGAAGTTTGAAAAAGTTAAATTTTTTGCTCAACTGTCAAAATCGTTACATTGTTGTTCAAATCAATTTTAAATGCGACATTTCAAGCCAAGGCTTAGCTCGGTAAACCTTAATTGTAACTTTTATTGTTTCAAAATACTATTATGGTAGTTTTGCGATAACGTTAGTATTTAGTTTAGTATTAGCTTTGGGTATTTGATTTTAATATAGAGTATCACTTTTGTAGTAGTTGTAAAAGTGAACGTGTCTTTGATCTTTTTGAAAAATTATCAGAACGACGGCAGTAGATGGCGATGTTGTGCAAATGAAGCCAATAAAAATTGTCGTATTAAATTTTAAGTTTAGTTTTTTTTTTTTTTTTTTTTTGCGGAATTCCGCACGGGTCACCTAGTTCATTGTTAATCGTAATCTTCGTTGGAAAATACTCACATTAAATTTCATCAATTTGTATGCTTAAAGGCTTATATCTATTACGCTATCTATTCAAAATTGAAAGAAAAGGCCATTTTTAGACAAAAAATTTGAATTTTGAGCTTTTTGGATTTTTTTAAAATTTCAAATCCCCGCCTACGTATTCTAGTGCAGGGGTCTCCAACCTTTTTTACTCGGGGGCCAAATTGAAAATTTTTGGAAGCGAGGCGGGCCAACAGTCCAAAAGTAGTTCAGTTCAGATTTTTTTTTTTTTTTTTTTTTTTTGTAACATTACGGAAACTCGTAAAATTTAAAGAGCAGTTCAGAAAACTGAAATAAAAGTCATTTTTTCCCACAAAATGTATTTTGCTCTCCAAAAGGAGTTAAAAAAAAAGCCAAACGAGACTAAAACCTAAATCCGTACAATGTACTACAATTTTATTAAATGAATTTTTATTAGTGATGATAAGAAACTTAACAATAAATGAGGACAGAGCAAGTGCAACAACAACCGCTTAGGACAAGTTTTAATGATAAGATTGCATTTGTTTGCCTCTTAAAATTTTAGTCCATTTAGGGTCAAACTTTGTAGTTCCGATCATTAAAGTTGATTTTAAATGTTCATTTGATAAAGAGGATCTGTACTTAGTTTTAACATACTTCATTTTTGAAAATGTCTGCTTACACTTGTAGGTAGACCCAAAAAGAGAAAACATAACTCGAGGGTGATTTTTTACGTTCTTTAAGTCTTTTTCCGGGAGAGAACTGTAAAATGAAAGTAGATTACCTTCTTTTTGACATTCCTGGAAAGCAGTCTTGAGTGAGTCGTTGGTAGTAAAATCGATGACTTCAAGTTGGATTTCAGCAGGCACTTTGTCTATATCGCAGTTAAAAGGGTTTTGAACAATCTGGATA
Source organism: Uloborus plumipes (assembly GCA_038373865.1). Taxonomy (NCBI): domain Eukaryota; kingdom Metazoa; phylum Arthropoda; class Arachnida; order Araneae; family Uloboridae; genus Uloborus; species Uloborus plumipes. The sequence continues at coordinate 3,031 of JAXGGA010007372.1, forward strand.
TCATCTGATGCACGGTCAAGGTGTTTAAAACGGCTCTAAAATTCTTCTCGTAGGTTAGACATGATATCCAAAACGTTTTTCTTAGGAAATGAAGCAGTACCTAATGCACCTAAGTTTTTACACTTTTCAAAGTGATCAAAGTTCATGCACAGCTATCCTAAATGCTTCTCGAAAAGCATGAGTTTTTGTCTGAAAGCTTTGACTTGCCAGTATAAGTCACAAATTGAGGAGTTTTCCCCTTGCAGCTTTAAATTCAAAAAATTAATATGTGTGGTGCGATCAACAAGAAAAGCCAGTTTCCAGACAAATACACTGTCAGAAAGTTCAGGTACAGGATGCCGACGTTCAGTCATAAAAATATCAATCGCTTCTCGAAGTTCAAAAAATCGCTGCAATACTTTGCCTCTACTTAACCAGCGAACTTCACAATAGTAAGGAACATCTGGATAAACGCTGTCAATTTCAGCAAGAAAATTTTTGAATTGGCGATGTTTAAGAGAACTGGCTCTAATAAAGTTAACTGTTTTGACAACTACATCCATTATTTCAGCTACATCCACGTGTTTTCCGCACTACTCTTGTTGATGGATAATACAGTGGAAAACCATGGGTTTAAATTCCTCCAGCTGTTTTTCACAAGGTTTCACAACTATCCATTTCTAGTGCCAGACATATTTTATTCCTCCATCAGTAGCTACACCTCAAAGTGCCTTCGAGACTAAAAAAAATGATCCATATGCTCACTGGGTTAGTCAAAAAAAGTTAAAACAGATAACAATATAGCCAAACCGCTTCCTGAATCTAGCAAAAAACAGCGGGGGGGTGGGGGGGGGGGGGGGGGGGGGGGGGGGGGGGGGGGGGGGGGGGGGGGGGGGGGGGGTGGGGGGGTGGGGGGGGGGGGGTGGGGTGGGGGGGGCAATAAGTTCGCCTGTCATATTAAAAAGCTTTGCATAAAGTTTGAAACGATTTTTATTTATTATTTGACGTATTCACTATGAGATCGTCACTGTCTGATTAATATTAATAATAAAAAAATATATATAAAAAAAGACAGGGGGATGGCAGACACCACACACGATTTGTATAATCCGCGGGCCGGACACAATCGCTTACGAGGCCGATCCGGCCCGCGGGCCGTAGGTTGCGAGACCCGGTTCTAAAGTGCATCAAGGAACCTCTGTGCTAAGTTTGATGAAAATCCGACGAAAACTGGATTTGTACATACAAATACAAACGTACAAACATGCAAACAAGTATACATACATCCATTTTTATAAAAATAGAAAGAAAAAGTGACTATTTTGGGTAAAGCAATGCTTAGAAAAAAAATAATAAAAATAAAAAATGCTGTGAAAATATTTTAATAATCAAAAACATTGTGTTTTAAAAATGTGTAGTAAGTTTTATACCGAGTACTCGGCTACTCGGCCAATGTATTACTCAGTACATCTCTATTTAAAATAATCGAGTCCGTAACTTGCACATCATGAATTTTAAATTGAAATGTGTCTCTAATTCAAAACACTGCAATCTCGATTTCGGAAGTAAGGGGGAAAAGAGAAAGAAATATCGTTTTTCTTACTCGGTTACACACCAAAACAACAACATGACAGATCAGTGACCTCGGAAAAGTTACACCTGCGGAATTTCCATCGACAGACTAGACGTTGCGCAGTTAGAAATAAAATTAAAGAAGTAGTAATCCACGTCAATTTCGCATAAATTGTCGGGAACATTTGTTTATGCTGGTTAGTAACAATATTTGACTGAAAGCTGCCCCCCCCCCCCCCGTCATTACTTAAAAGCAGTTTGGAACTGAACTGAAACTGGTGCAGTGTGGGTGAAAATGTCATGATTCGCGATAGCTGTGGGAAAATATGAGTAAATTAACATAATGTTAGCAGATGATAAAACATTTCTATTTTTTGCATTTATTTTATTCTAAAGAGAGAAAGAAAGAAAACTTGGCACCTCGAACTGTCTTGTACCTTTTACCTTTAGATGTGGTTTATGATCAGTTTTTTTTTTTTAATTCTTATAATTAAAAATCAAAACAACACACATTTCTTCCCTACCCTATTATTTTTTATCCCTAGAAAGTTTAAACTGTTTATGGAATTTGTCTCCATTAAGTCTTTCACTGTTTTCTTTATTTCCTTTTTCTAAAATAAATTTTCACTCCTCCCTCAAAAAATGTTGAGGAGTATTTTCACCTAGCTCTATACGTCCTCCAATATCCCCTCCTCCCTTTTGTATGATTTCAGTATGTTTAATAGCTTGCATATGCATATTATAAAATCATTTTTTCAATGCCTTAACATAATGTTAGCAGATGATAAAACCTTTCTATTTTTCGCATTTATTTCCTTCTAAAGAGAGAAAGAAAGAAAATTTTCGTGTTACGTACGCTACAGTAAATACAAAAGCAAAATAACTATTGCTGCTATTTCGCAACTTTTGGAGTAACGAACACGCCTCGGTACTCGAACACTGAATAACGCGTTACCGTTTCTTTCTCAGAGACACCATTTCAAACCTGTATCAAGTTAAAAACGCAACTCCAGCCCGAGGTTATTTATCAAACATTCATTTTTGTTTCGGCAGAAATGTCAAGGTGTGTCTGCAGTTCAACTTCGTGCTCCAACTAGTTTTTTGCTCCATCGTTGTTGATAAATACTACTGACGAACTCGAATTTTGTTTGTAAACAGGCTGCTGTAGATAACGTCATTTTGTGTCATATTAACTTTTTTTTTTTTTTTTTTGAGTGTTCTATTGTAAAGCTATTTCTTTTGCTTTTTGCCAAAATGGAGTGTTGGCAACATGCCCGTTTATTATTATTATTTATTTTATTTTATTTTTTCGAGAATTAAAAGTTTATTCATTCATTTTTTATTTTGGTTAATATTTAAGAAATCTCTTTCTTCGAGTCTCCGGTTGTGTTTGTTTTTGGAAGCTGAATCTTTTCCTCCGCTTAAATCATGTTGATAATCTTGCCTTTTACAATTAGTGTCACTATTTGAGGGAGGGGGGGGGTTAAATTGTAAGTTTTGACGAGGGGAGGGAAGGGGTAACAAGAGGTGTGAGGCAATAAATTTTATTTCTTACGAAAAACGGCGTGACACGTGACAAGAGGGGGGAAGTGAGTAGGATGAAGTGGTAGACTTTGACGCGGGGGGGGGGGGGATTTTTTGGGGAAAAAATGTTACTGATGGATAGCCCCTTGTCAAATTCATAGAAAAATGCTCTCCTAGAGGAGTCTTTGAAAATGGATATTTATACCATTAAATTAATGAATCTTCTAAGATTTGGGTAAAATTAAGTTGCATCACAGCTCTGATTGAGGCATGGGTCAACTGGGCTCAGGTGCAGGGGGCCTCAAGGTTTAACCCCCTCCTCCTTCTTTTCAAGGTTTGTTACAAGTAACATTTGCTTTTAATCTGTTTTAAATTTTAAAGTACTAAAGACAAAGTAGGGGAGAGTGGTAATGAATGGGCCACTTTTTGGTTTTGAATTTTTGTAATTTTTTCTAACACTTTGTTTTAACTCTAAATTGGTAGTTACTTTAATTATCTGGCTATCTAAAAAAGTCATAAAAGTTGGATTAGCACCTGTCTATAATGAATTATAATAAAAAACAAAAATTTTGAAATTTGGCCCATTCAACCCCACCTATGGGGTTGAATGGGCCATCGAAGGTAATGAATGGGCCACTAAATGAATTCAATGAAAACATGTGGATTTAATCTTTTATTTGCTGAATATGACAAAATAAATGTGGCACTTGACATGATGATACAAAATCATACTGATTTAAAATTATATAAACATCAAAACTGATGCAATTAAAATAAAACTGATGCATACCAATTGTAGCAGAAAAATGACTAAATAATGAGATTGTAAGATATAAATAACATCAAATATATATAAAAAAATAACAGATAATACACACTATGATTTAACAAAATTTAAATATTTCAAAAATAATATTAAAAATTACTTTCAAAAACTTCATCTTCATTTTCAAACTTGTCAAAGTTAAAATTTTTTTTTTTTAAATTTACTAGACATCGGAAATAAGAAGTATCTAACTTAAGTTACCAAGAAAGAAAATGAAATTGTACTGTGAGGAATATAATATGAAGGAGAGAGGGGGGCTTTTTCAAGCCACACACTGCGACCAGAGGTCTATTGTACTATAGGAATATAATATAGATCTGCAAATTATATTTAGAAGTTACTACAAACCTATTTTGACGACAGTAATCTTAATCTATCTATGACAGTCAGTTGTGTTTCATATTAATGCGAAAATCCAAAAAAAAGGAAGAAGAAACAATATTTAGGTGGCCCATTCATTACCATGACATAGTGGTCCATTCAGCCCCACCTATGCTTTTGGAATACATTTAGGTTTTTTGAGTACATTGAATTCAAATAACATCAAAATACATCTTAAAATTAGTTTATAGATATGGAAAGACTAACTTATACATATGTATGCAGTGAAATACTTGGTACATTTTCGCTAGGAAATGTTTTACTAAAAAGGGAAAAATTTACTTTTCAGTCAGATTCTTGAACATGCCACTCTAGTTTTAAAATGGCTCAGCGCAAACGAATGAAAATTGGATGAGTTTAGTAGAACAAATAGCTGCATCTATTGATGGCATCAAAAAAAAAAAAAAAAATTCATGCAAATACTTTTTCGTATTTTGTTAGTGGCCCATTCATCACCATGGCCTATTCATTACCACTCTCCCCTATTTTCTAAAATGTTTTTTGTTTCTTTTTCTTATTTTTTTGTGGTTTGAACTAAACATTCAGGAAATTTGCATAGTAAAATTTCTTATTACAAATATTAAAATGGTATTGCAGTTTTTACAAATAGCATAAATACTTCATTTCAATACAGAAAATTTCATTCCGAGCACTCTTAGTAGTATTTAGAACCTCTATTGCGAGCGGAAAGACCCACATAACTCTCTAAGTCTGGTCTCCATTAAGACATGATATTGCCCTGGTTGCAAAATGTAAGTTTTTCCTGTTCCACGTACAATATCTTAAAACTAATAATTAAAAAGTATGGGATGGGTAATCATAGGCGGATGGTGCACCAAAAAAGTGGGGAGTCAAAAGAAATGTGAGAAAGAGGAGGGTTGGAGACAGCATCTCTGTAGCTTTTTTTTTTTTTTTTTTTTGAAGAATTTGACTGTATTATTGGTTTTTCCATTACTGATTAAATAACTAAGAAAAAAATGCTGAATTTTTGGCTTCAAAAATCCAAACGGATGGCAACCGTGGATTCCATTCTTATGAAATAACTTGAAAAAAGCCCTTTTATTTTCAGAATTTTCAGTTTTTATTTTTGTCAAATAAATTGAGTAAACGTTCATTTTTTAATCGATCTTTAATTTTAACTCAGAAAAGTGATGGGGCAAGGCCCCTTTACTCCTAGAAGTGGGGGGGGGGGGCAGCCCCCCCCCTGGATGAGCCACCTATCTGGGTAATAATTCAAGTGCACAGTTAAATTGCATTGCATTCTCATTAAAAGTTGGACTATCATTTCCAGTGTTGTGTGTGTCTGGGTAAAAATCTTTTCTAACAGAAAAATATTTTAGATTTTAAGCTTAAGAAACTTTGTTGAAGATGACTTAAAGATCTTAAATAAATTGGGGATTTACGTAATTGTTTCCATTGACAACAGGACACATGTGTCTTTTCTCTGAAGATTCAAACAAAGAATTTTGTTCATTTAGTATTTCAATACCTTTAAAAATATTTTATTCCTTGCTTGTTTAAAGTGTTTTTTAACAACTTCCAGAGTATACTTTATCATTTAATATTTCAATAAACTGAATGCCAGTAAGGGAACAAAATTTGAAAATTGCACAGTATGTCTGCACTTATCAATACTGTTGGCCCCGCTTAAACGAATACTGTCGGTTCCGAGAAATATTATTTGATTAAATGGGGATCTTTAACATTGAGTCAACCGCACAGGAAATATTCGGTTCCGAGATATTTTATTCCTATAAGCGGGTTATTTGTTTATCCGTTACCCGATTAAGCGGGGAAGACAGTACTTGCAATGACTAGCTGAAATGTTATTTTTACAAAATAACTAATTAAGGTATCTTTTTTTCAGGTGTGCTTTTAGGTTTCCCAGTACAAATATTAAAATAGTTTTTCAATCTCTCATTGATGTGTCAAGCCCACCCAGGCGACCCATCCCAGAGCTTTTACCTCAGAAGCCAATGGCACCTTTGAGGATAAATATACCAGACTCAGATGCACATTTCATAAGTCCAGCACCTTCTCCAACAGGTACTATAAGGTTTGTAGAAACATTTCTAGAATGTTTACTTTGAATGACTTAAGATTTATTACGTTAATTTTTCTGTTCTAAGTTCTTTTAAGTGGTATTTTAAACACAACTTTTCATTGAGAGATGTTTTATTTATTGTATTAATTGTTTAATATATGATAACGATTTGGGTGCTTTAATGTAAAGCAGTTGGTCACCTTTCCAACAAATTGCGAGAATTATTTGTTTTTTGAATTTATGTGAAAAGATGGGGAAAGGTAGGAACGCCCCGAACTAAAATTGTTGGCGAGACAAAAATTCTAAAATTGAACAAATAACTTGTCAAAAATAAAACTTGAATTTTTCCCAATAAAACGAACAAGCAGACATATCATGCACATATAACATGAGGGGGAACACTGAGCACTATTAAAAATGCTAAAAGAAAGCAAAAAAAAAAAAGGTTGCAACATTGTCTGCAAATTTTTCGAATAAATAAATCAAAATTTTTGGAGTAAGGACATTTTAGGAATTCACAATGACCTCCCATCAAAGCGACCTCTAGGGGGGGGGCGCAATTTTTCAAGTTCGCCACGGGCGCTGGGCCCCCTAGCTACGCTACTGTATGTATGTAAATTTAGTGAAACCTGTAGATGCTGAATTGCCATTCTTTCTCTTGTAGAAAAGAGTCATTTTAACAATGTTAATTGGTTCAGTAATTTTTTCTTTGTATGACTTTTTCTTCAGATAAAAAGCAAATGCTTAGCAAAATAACATTTACTTTAGTACATCACTTTGCATGAGGCATTGTTGCATAAAATATATATATTTTTTAATGTGTATTTCTTTATTTCATTCATACCCACCCACTTTTTATTTCCTTTCAGTGCTGCCAACTCCTGTCCAGCCAGCCCCCGTGGGGGTGTAGGAAAGCGAAATATTGTGACTGAGCTTCAAATGGCTGCATATGCAGCTGCAGCTGTTACAAACAATGCTAAAAATGAACAGAAACTTCAACCCACACACAGCAGTGATGCTCATCAGCCTTCGAACAATAACGGGTCCAGCTCAAAAGATGAAAAGCCTCCTTATTCATATGCTCAGTTGATAGTACAAGCGATTTCATCGGTGTCTGACAGACAATTGACTCTTAGTGGAATTTATTCATACATTACAAAAAATTATCCCTTTTACAGAACAGCAGACAGAAGTTGGCAGGTAAAGAATTATTTAATTTGAATCACAAAAACTGAAATAAAAGAAAATACTATCGTATTATACTTGTTAAGGTGAAGAAAATTATACTTCCTTATCGAGACTATATTTTAGTATTATAACGAAAAAATCCAGTATACTGAAAAATGTTTGCTCACCGACTGGAAATAACAATAATTCATGAAGCAACTTAGCATTTATATTAACAAATAAAAAACTGCAAGCATGTACCAAACAGCTCAGCTCTAGCATCCTGAGACTGCATTTTTGCCCTTGTTCTGGGCTCACCAGTCTGGAATAGCCAAGCAGAGCTGAATACAAAAAATCTAATGTAGGAGATGAGTAGCTAAAAGTATTTCGACACAATACTGAGATGTTCACAAACATGACAAGGCTCCACCTCAAAAAGTGAAGATAAAAGCTGGGTACAAAGTGTTCTAAGAAGCTATTTCAAAGGTTTTTTAAAAATGTACATAATATATATATTTTTAATAACCATACATGCATATTTTTTCTTTTGCGTGGAAGGGCGTAGATGCAATGCAGTTTTCTGCAGTTGTTCTGGTGTAAGATGCTTACATTAAGTGTTCAACATCCCATTTGATAATAATTTCATAGATCACCATTCATTAAATTTCTTCTGAATTTGTTTAAATTTCCTCATACTTGCTGCTCTTATTTAAGTCAGACAAACTAGAAGCACTCTTTGCATTTACTGGTAACAATTGTATCATTAAACTTTTGTGGATAGTCTATATACTCCATATTATTCCTTGTTCCACGGAATAGGATTCAGTTATTTTCATTACACACTTGTCATATATACCGGAAATTGGATCAACTCTTTTTATAAATGTTCTTGTTTGGACAAGTTTATTTCTCATATACAGAATGTATCTGTACAAGATTAACAAACTTTCAGGAGAGATAGATTCCATCTAACCATTGCATGGTTAGAAATGCTTTCCAAGCGAGTTAGTGCTAGCAGGAAATGCCAGAAGAGCAAGACACACACAAACATTATGATAAAACATGCTTTTTATTTTTCGTATAGCAAAAACTAAGAAAAAATAATAATTGAGACAATAATCCTCAACCAAGTAGTAGATGTGCGAAATTAAGACTCCGGGTCTGATGCAGGACTCACATCTCCAACTCATTGAAGATCTAAAGCAATTAACCCACAGCTCGGTATTGACATCCTGAGACTGCAGTTTCGTCCTTATTCTGGACTCCACTGTCTGAAATAGCTAATAGCTGATCTGGAGGCAAAGATCCTCTCATTGTAGCTAAGATTGCCAACAAACATGGCCGAGCTGTGGGTGTAATTACTTCAGTTCTGCCTTAGCCCTGGCTTATGGGCAGTAACTTATTGCACTGTGAAGATATAATTTTATCCTAAATATAGAGTGTGTCCAGAACTTCCCCAGCAGCTGTCACAATGCATGCAACAAGGTACTTAGACATTGTTAATAGGCTTTTGTACACCAGTGCCTTGATGTACCTGCCAAAGAAAATAAAGCAGGGCAAGTGAGATCTGGATATGGAACGGGCCAACATTTTCTCAACCTGTTAGTGTCTTTTTTTTTCTGGTGTTTTGTATTGTCATTATAGCACCAAGAAAGCGTTTCCAACCATGCATTGCTGTGTGATTTCCCATTATCTGAGTGCAGGAGTGCCCCGATGGGAAGTCACATAATTTCCGTATTCGGCTCATTTTGCTTACAATTTGGCAGTTTGAAGTCAATATTGCAACATTGAGATTATTTGTTCTTTTTAGTTTTTAGAATTGTTTTTTAAAAGATGCCTAATGTTTTTCTCACTAAATGTTATGCATGTACGACATGTGTGCATGCTAGTATTTTATTATTCGGTAAAATTGGAACTTCATTTGGCAAGTGAATAATTTTACCCTTCTCAAAAATTTTAGTTTGTGGAGCCCTTGTTTGAATGTACTCCATTTCTCCTGAAAGTTTGTAAACCTTGTACTGATACACCCTGTATAAATTTTTTATCTTGCTTAATACTGGTTTTTAAAATAATTTCTGGTAAATGTAGCTGTAACTTGTTTTCTTCTCTCATGCGATGTTGAATCCATTTCATACAAAACCTCTTCAAAAATGACTCATTTTACATCTCCAACAATTGTTTTTTTCTTTCAGAATTCAATTCGTCACAACCTCTCTTTAAACAGATATTTCGTCAAAGTGCCAAGGTCACAAGAGGAACCGGGTAAGGGCTCATTTTGGAGGATAGATCCACAGTCAGAAGCCAAACTTATAGAACAGGCATTTAGAAAAAGAAGACAACGGGGAGTCCCATGTTTTCGACCACCTTATGGAGGTTTATCTTCTCGGTATGTACTCCGTCATTTTACGCACCTTCTGGAAAAAATAGGTTGAAACTAGCTATTTTTTGAACTTACACATTGTTTGGGGAACATTAGTTAAAAAATTTTTGCTTTAAAAACAATTTATGGGTCTCTTACATAATGTTTGATCAAGTTTCTTTGCTGTATTTATTTGCTTGCAAGAATGTCATGCATTATTACTGTCAACAAAAATAGTTGCTTGAAAATATCTTTATTTAACACTAATCTTTTCGCTTGTCTAGTTTTATTTGTCTAAAGTTATATATAAAAGTATTTCAGATTTGATGCTATCAGAAATGCTTTTTAAAATGTATCTTTATGGTTATGTTCTAAGATTTCCTTTTTTTCCACCAAAATTCATAAAAAGATTTGGTTATAAAAGAGGCCGTTAAGGAAGTTTTTACATGGTCCAACTTCTCTGAACTAATCATACATTTTTTTCCCAATTGGAGCATTGGTGTTGTGAATAAATTTCTGTACAAATGGTCTCATCATAGCAATCACCATGCTTTATGCTCTTTTTTTTGCATATTTTGATCATTTATTTGTGTAGGTATCTTATTATATTTAAAGCTGAATTTTTAATCATTTATTTTATGTAATTTAATCTTCAAAAGTAGTTGAAAAATCATGTTTTGGCACCAAAATAGTAGGAGCAATAAATACAGTAAACCCTTCAATAAGGCTTTAAGAGACACCTCTGACTTTAGAACATACCTACTAATAAAATATTTTTAATGAAGAGGGCTGAGTGGTAGTTGGATACCTGAAGTTAAGTATTCACTGAATATGATCTATTAGTGACCAACTTGTTTTTTGCCTCTTTAATGATATCAGTATTCCGTATTTTTATTTATGTTCAAAATTTTGAGTTTTTAATGTTTTGTATTTTATGCTTGAATTTTACAACATAATTACCTTTTTTTCCTACTTCAGGTCTGCACCTGCATCACCAAGCCATACGGGGATGAGTGGGCTTGTAACTCCAGATTCCTTGTCTCGAGAACCAAGTCCTGTTCCCGAAATGGTACCTCAAGAGTCAGACAGTAATCAACCTTATACTTCAAATTTTTCACATTATTCTCAGTCAGCAACATACTTTCATTTGAATTCTGCAGAGTCTAAAAGTGGTTTCTCAAATCCAGGATCACCAAGTGAGTCCAGTCTCTTTTGTTGAATGCTTTCTGGTAATTAATATAAAATTACAAAAAAGTCTAAATTTATGAGACATTTAGAAGGTTTTAAGTGCATGTTTTATGTTTTAAAAAAGAGAAAGAAAAACTGGAGCTGGAAATCTTCCTTCCCACTTGGATACTTGTCCAGTTTTTAAGTAAGCATTAGAGAAAAAAAAAAGCCTTTTGTCACCTAATGTAGCAAAAATACTTTCTGAGGAGAGGGGGGGGGGTACAGTCCTTACATATAAATGTGCAATTAGTATTGAAACCAAGGTTTATAAAGTGTACCATCAAAGTTTTTTTTTTTCTGTGAGAAACAAATTGGAAACATGGAACACACTGGGGGGGGGGGGGGCACAAGAAAACGAATGGATTAGAAAAAGTTGAAATGAAAGGAACTAGTCAAAACCAACAAAAAACATAACAATTGTTACAAGTTCAAATACATTAAATTAGCATAAATATATTTTAAGAATAGGTACATCTACTCTAAAGTAGATGTCGTTATTAGAATTTTTTTTTTTGAAAATATATTACGACTTTCAATACCTAGCTTTAATGCAATACACCGCCAGCTCGTTTTTCTGCCTTAGCCCTTGCTTAGGGGCAGTTACTTACTGCTGTATACCTAGCTTTAAGTTTGGCAGCTATATTTATAAGTAATGATGTTACAACTTTTGGAAGAAGCGTTATTACAATTTTGTGAGAGAAATGTTTTTCAGCTTTTGCTTAACAAAATAAAAAATAATTAGCTTAAAAAATACATTAGAATTTGTCATATTTTACAAGAACAAATATCTTTGGCAAATTATCCTGAAAATCCTTATATTCATGCATGTTTCCTTCTTAGCTTCACAAGGTTTAAACTCTTGAATCTTCATAATCTTCATGTGTGTTCGTTCACCTTAATCTTTACGAATTTCTTTATTTAATACAATTTATCTATGTAATAAGTCTTCGGATTCGGCAAATCGTAAGAATCTTTGAGAACTGTAAACTGTTAAATACAACTGATGGAAAATCGACAAAATTCTGCTTGTTAAATTGGAGTTAATAATATAAAATAGTTCAACTATAAATTTAATTATGTGTTTGTGTAACTAATCACTATAGGTTTAACTTAATGTAAGTTCTTGTAGCTTATTTTAAAAATACATTTACTTGAGCTTACAAAATTCAAATTTGTGTGGCAAATTCTTAACGAACAAGTTTTGTCCTGTTGTTTTTTTCCCTTTTTGAAAGAATCTTGCCAACACTGTTCTAGATCATCATTCATAAACTTAGTTTTATTTCAGTATTGACATTTATGGTGGAATAAAGCGATTATGTACCAAAGTGTTTCCATTTAATAATTGATTGCCTTTCATTATGAGGGGGGATGTTTTTTTAATTATATAATAAGAAGTTTTACATTTTTAATGAATTATAAGCTTGTTCTGCAATGAAAAAAAGAGGGTGTAGGTAAACAGATCTCCCGTATGTATATTAAAAAAGTTCTTTATCATACAGAAGTGATTTCTAGAATTTTTTTTCTTTTTTGCATATCATAGGAGTTTATTTTTGTTTTAATGACTAAATCCAGCTCACTTTCTAAATTCAGGGTACATTTTCTAACTTAATTTTTATTGCAGGAAGCTTTGCAACCAATCACACAGCTCCTCAGAACATCAGCAGCAGCCTTCAGCCGTCAACACACTACATCAAACCCAGACCGTATATCCCTGCTCCTCTCATAAATATGGTTTCAAATGGCATTCTCAACAATGGCATCCACAATGATTATGCTCAGAACTCTGGTAGGTACTACTAGGAAAGTTTTCTTCTTTAGTTGAAATATATCAAGCACTCTGTTTTGAACCCCATTCCCTAAACCGATTTTGTGTGGGTAAAAATTGTAAGGGTTCCCTAATTTTAGCAGATGTCAATTTGAAAAGTGAATATTTAAATTAAAAATTACTTAGTGCCTTTTTGGATACTTTAAGGTTGTTTATTTTTTAGGTGGTGATTGACGTATGATTTTTTAACTGCCACTTTTTTTTATTTAGTGCCTTTTTGGATGCTTTAATGTTGTTTATTTTTTAGGTGGTGATTGACGCATGATTTTTTAACTGCCACTTTTTTTTATTTAGTTGTCCTGTGGCTTGGGGATTGCTTATTGATTGTCCATTATTTTGCATGTTTTAGAAGAAATTAAACTAATTGGGAAAAGTGGAATTGATTAAAATGTTCATCCTTATCTGGGCTTCTATATACTTTTAATTATTTTGCTTGTTTTAGAATAAATTAAACTAATTGGGGAAATAGGAATTTATTAGAATTTTCATCCTTATCTGGGCTTCTATATACTTTCAAGGTTTACAAAGTAGTACAAATTTTCTTCCACTGAAATTTATCCTTATAACTATAAAATTTGCAAAATCATAACTTTGAAAAAATATGGTACTTTAAGAATTAGGATTTAATTTTTTTTTTTTTTTGAAATAGCTTATTATATATTATAACCAATCATATTGTTTTAGAAAAGCTTTACGGGCAACTGATGAATCTTCAGCGGAGCAGTGATACACAAGGATCTGATCCAGGGTCCAAGCTACCTCAGCAGCCATCAGTCATCATGCAAGCACCCCCCTCCCTCTCCAGCAGTTCCTATCCACTAGTTTCTGCTCTCCCGCCAAGCATCTCACAGCCAAACTCAAACGCTGAAACATTCTCGCAGAACATCACAGAACAACAGATAAGCAAGTTGCCCGAACAAGAGGTAGAAACAATGCATAACAGGATAGCCTTGACTGAAGATTCGTAGGTATCAAATTGGAAAGTTCAGTCCAGGGCTTGAACAAGTAAGGATAAGTTTCAGTGCTGAATTCATCAAGGTGATTCTGGTATTGTAAGGATCTACTCTGGGATTGAAGTGTTTGATCAAAATTGGATGCTTGCTCTGTGATTTATATTTTCATGTTTCATATTGCCAAGTGCTTTTGTATGACCATACAAAAAAAAAAAAAAAATTCTACCATACAGAAACATTTCTGTCGTTAATAATTTAGGCTAAGTTTGAGGTACTAAAAATTGTTATAAAAATTCGTTATTTTAAATGATGTTGGAAAATCCTTTAATTTTATTTCAAGCTCTGATAGGTATGTTATTATCTAGAACTTCTAAATCACTGTGCTATTGTCCAGTGTAAATTATTCTTGTGCAGAAAGTAGCTTTGTTTTGCTACTTTTAAGTGCAGAGACCTGAAGTGATTTCATTTGCATGCAGACAATAGTGGTGATTGATTCTCAGCTGTAATTCTGTCTAAGATACTTTTTGCTTCTTAAAAGTTACTCAATAGCTTTTATTTCTTGTACTGATTAAGTAAATTGCATGTTTTTCAAGTAATTGAAGAAAAAAAAAATCTTAAGCTATAAAAAAAAATTTAAAAAAAAAATTGTTATCAAGAATATACCCATTTGATGTACTTACATCTATCTACCAGTGACATTAAATATTATTGACACTAAAAGTATAATTTATTTTGTGGTGTAAAATTTTACTGCTTATAACCAAGATGTTTTTCCCACTTTTTTATAAGTTTATTTGATTTAGGACAAAATGCAAATATTTTTTTTATTAATATTTTCTGTTTGATTCTGTTCTTTCATTTCTTTTTGAGACTATTGGAATTGATACCCTAAATATCTTTTCCATCAGTTTTTACATAAATCCTTATGTAGTAGAAACTGTTTATTTTTATATCTGTTAACTAATATTCTTTTATGCTGTATTAAAAATATGAAATTATTTTAAATTCCTATTGAGCCGGTGACCTGTAACCACTCTAGACAATGACTTGACTGTCGGCAACAAACTTGATGACCATTGGCTACACATCGCCAAATTTGGAGACAACCAGCATTTCAAAAGATTTTAATTGTATAAATAATGGTGTTCACCTCTTATTCTCAAAATTATTTTCTTTGCATCAGTTTTATTATTTTTTTAAATTCAATTTTAATTAAAAACCATTTTCGTAACTCATTATTAGGGTTCTAGCATCTCTTCCCCCAGACAACTAAAAAATCTCTAGCTTTTAGCGTCTTTCCATGTGCCGGTTATATGTCAAATTTGCATGCAAGTCAAACTGGTCAAAAATTTTACTGAGAATGTTTTTATTGTATGAATTTCGCGACATCAGTGCTGTATACCTGATAGTTAGAAATTCCTTTCCGACTAAAAGCTCATTATTTGCTTGCACCGTTTCTAAAAGTAAAACCTTTATATAAAAGAAGTAAAAAGTATCTTTAGTTAACTTCTACAACATTGTGATATTCGGTATTTTTTTGGGAAGGCAGCATTTAATGTCTATGTTTTAATTAATACTGACACAAAATTGTCTTGACGTACACATATTTTTGCTTCACAAACGTGTTGTGTACTGTGTGACCCATATTTATATAATCACATCCGCAGATTTTTATTTAGTTGTTACGAATGGTAAAACGCATGCAATTTACAAAGTCTTCTTGTGCAATGTTGAATAACACATAAAACAAAACTCTACAGGGGTGTAAAAATGACTTATAAAGTAAGTGACAATTATGTACAGCAAAGTTTATATTTTATTTTATTTTAGAGATCTTATTCATTGTTGAATTGTTGTTGATGCCTACTAATATTGTTATTCTTTCAGTTGTTTAAATACTTTAAATTTAGAATACTTGTTACTCATGTTGAATGTTGTTTTATTTGTAACATAGAGCACAAAGCAAATTATGTAAAATAACTTAAATTATGTGACTGAATAAACATACATGCTGTTGATTTTGTAATTGTAATGCTAATTTTTCCTTTTTTTTTTTTTTTTTCAATTTTTCAAATCAAAATTAATGTTATGATGTTTGCATTATTTGTAACCAAAAATGAATGTGCTGTTCTGTAAAGAGAATGAGAATGCTAAGATCTGTACTTGTGTTCCTGAGACTGATCAAATGTTTTAAAATCAAAAGATAATTTTAAATTGTAGATATAGTAGTAATTAAAGTGCAATTGAATCATATTTATATTCAAGTAATCTGTGATTAGAGATTATATTCTATTTGAAGGAAAAATATTTCTTGCAGTGATTAATTTTAATAACTTATCACTGCATGCACTAATAGACAAGCCTCTTCTGATTAATGTGCACAAGTAGATATATTTTTTATATTGTGCAACATGTGTACCATTCGCTCAGTATTTATGCTTAGAATTATTACTTACGTAGTAGCCTTTCTTATTCAACCAATATTAGAGCTAAAATCTTTTTAAATGCTTCATTTCAGTTTAAGAATAATTTTCAAAACATTTTTTGGGCATTGTTGCATTGCATATATTCTATACTAGTAGTGCCAAAAGCTTTGAAAAAAAATGGTGGCAGACAAATTAACCACAAACACTATCAATGAATCTCATTACTAAAACTGTTGATTTATTAGAATTTTAATACTTGTAACAAATTTTAGAACTCCCACTTTAGTTATTTTACATTAAAAAAAATTATTTAAAATCTCACTATAAGTGTATAAAAATGAACAAATGCAAGTACTGAAAATGTAAACTGAAAAGGTAAATTTTACCGCTTTAATCATTGTTTAACTCCTTTTGCAATACAGATTATTTAACGTCATAGTATTACAAAAAACTTTTTATACCCATTGCAATAGTAATTCTGGTAATGTTGGATCTACGGTTTTTCCAAACCAGCATAGAACCTTGAAACTAACGCGTTTAACCATCTTCCAAGTGACAAATCATCATTGCAAGGGCTTTGATTTCCTTCCCTAGTATCTGGGCACTGAGTGCATGCATGATGAAATATTTTATTGTACCCAGTTAATAGCTTAAGGTTGCCGTAAGTAGCATGTCTAAAATTAGAATTAACTAGTATTGCGGCAAATGATGCTACAAGCTACATATATATTTTCCACTTGACATTCGATGTAATAAAGGGCAGCAGGTTCAAGTTTTTGCCCAGGCTGGGAAAAAATCGAAGATCTGGCACTGGTCATTTTGGTACCAAAAGCTTATCTACCCCTCATAACACTAATATAATGCGCCTTTGCTAAGTTGACCTCCAACATAGACCGTATTACCCTCTTTTTTATGTAATTGGAGAGGGTAATTGGCACTGAAATGAGTTGGGTTACTTTTGTGGTTTCCCCCAATCATTTCTACTCAAATCCGTGGCAATTACCCTTTTCTATTACCCAAAAAGAGGGAAAAATTATCTATGGCAAACGTCAACCTACCAGGGAAGCTCTATACCAATTATGTGTTTAATATTTGTATTGTTAAAAGGAACTCCAAGGAACCTTTAAAATCGATCTCTTGAGCGTAGTTCATCTTTTCTGATGAACAACAAACAGAAGAACAGGGATCAAAAATGTAGTTCGTTTAGCAGCTTGTTTTTAAAGTGCTTGAATTAATCGCTTTTAACTGCATTCAGAAAATTTCTATATTCTTTTAAAGTCATCATGATTGTTATAGTTAAAAATATCTTGGAGCCAATGTCATCAAATGTAAACAATCAAGGCCTGATTACTGAACAGAACAGGCCCACTAGGCCTTGACTTAAGGCCCTCAAATGACTAAATTTGTGAAGTACTAGTCTATTATTTAAGAAAAAAAAATATATGCTAAGGTTTCCTCCAGCACTCTCTATTTCTTCTGCATACCAAAGGTTTGGGATACTCTGCACCTCAACATATGTTTTGAAGAAATAGTTGAGCACTGCAACACAAGTTAAATATGTATACATAGGGAATCTATGAATGTCAGTGTTTATAAGGTTTGACTACAAAGGGCCTCGGAAAATTTTTGGCCTAACATCCCCACAAGTTCAGTTGAATCAGTGACTGCAGTTACTTAGAATCACACTGCTAAATAAGTTATGTTTCCAAAAAAATTAAGCCCCAATTTGTATTTGATCGAAATTTTGGTAAAAACCAATAAGAAATATATTTTCATTTTTCAGAAAAAATTTCAAATAAAGTTCTAGTAATGTCAATGTAATAATCTAATTGGAATATGATCAGCACACTAACCTGAGGTTATTATTGATATTCTAAAACTCCAAATATATATTAAATACCATGCTACTATCTAATATCAATTGAGTACAGTAGATCCTAATACTCTTTAGCAAGTAAGTATTTAAAAAAAATTACAGACTGAGAAAAAAATGTTAATTTTGTCAGCCATGTACTCTTTTCCTTCTTTCTTTTCTTAAACCATTTGAAAGAGTTGAAAATGAGTGAAATACTCATATTGCAATTGTAAATTTGTAAGGTTTTCTGTCAAACTACGCTTAGTGTGAAAGATTAAATTAGTATTTGACATAAAAATATCTTTGAATTTTTATAAACTGGGTTTCAAACAATTTTATAGTTAAGATTTATTTATGCATAAAAGTACCAATATATATTTATATGCAAGTGTCTGACCAGATTTTTTCTTTGTGAATTCTATAGTCTTTGAAGATGCTTTCAATGTACTGAAATTTAGTGCGTTCTTTGTGAAAATGTTGATGGATGAATGAATATATTATCCAAAAATTTGGCAGTGTATCTAGTATAAGTCAAGTCTCCTTTTGAAGATTTCGAAATTTGGACTCATGTCAAGTGGTTGCTTTTTAAATCAAAAAAATAATTATTGTATAAATAATTCCCATTTCTTTTAACTTTGATTAATACAGGGATGAAAACAGTTCAATGTCAAAAAAGAGGAAAAATTGCGCGGCTTAAAATTCGGATAGATTTTTTTTTTTTTTCCATCTTATGCGAAATTAGTCATGCAAGATTTTTCTTCATCTGCTCCATGGAATCGAAAGTAAATGTTTTTAAAACTTTAATTGCTCATTCACGATTTATTTTTAAGCCATTCACAACAATGTAGAGAAAAACAAAGGGTGGGGTCATTCGTCAATTTTTGACGAATTAGACACAGAAAATCTCAAGAAATAAATTCTCTGATTAATATAGCATTGTCTTTAGTTATTTTAGCAAATTTTAAATGTATTAAAATATATTTTTTTTCAAAATAACTTTCCCAATTTTTTGATAAAGATATCGAATAGTTCAGCTGAACTTTCTTAATTCCTACCTCTTACAATGGAAACTTATCTTTTGGCAGCATGCCAAAATAGAGTACATACTAGTTTGCCGATACTGGCAGATTGTCCTTGAGATTTCAATCCTGCTGCATCCTAAAAACATTTCTATTATTTTGGAAGTTGGAAATAATTTCAACCTCTACTACTCAAAATCAACTTATTTTAAGCTTCATTTTAATAATGAGTGTGTTTTTAATTTTTTTCTAAACTTGATGCAACATAAATTTTTTGATCGCGGAAAGGACGAAAAAATACAAAAAGCGGAAAATCGCGGAAGATTTTCATCCCTGAAATTAAAGCATTACTTACAAGTGGCTCAAAATGAAAATGTATAACAATTTTTACATGAGAGAAAGTTAAAACTTTAAACTAATAAAATGTTTGTATGATAGAGTATAATTTTATGGAACAATTTGAACTATTTATATGTATTGTGAAGTAGAAATTGTGCAGTATGAATATAAACTGGGGCTTTCACGACCAATGTCAGTTATCTTAATAACTTTCAGAGCTTGGTTCATCTAGGATGTTTCTGACTGACATTTGTTTTTGAAAAGTCCATTTTACAGTAGTCAATTGCATATATAAATATACTGAGCGTTGGAGATAGGAAGATCTGCACTATTCCAAACTTAAAAAACAAATATACTAATTAGTGAAATGAAATGCAGTCTTCTGCAAAGATTTTTTCTGGTATTAATTGCTCAAAGTAAAGAGGCTAGTTGCATGCCAATTAAGTTAAGAAAAGAAAATGACAACTGCACTGTAGAAAGAAAGTATTTGTTGCGGTTAGCCAAAAGAAAATAAGAATACAAAGAAATTTTTGACTTGATGGTACATCCAGCAGAAATTTCTTTCTAAGTTGACAATTTGTTCTGGCCACTGTTGGGCTTTCTTCTAAGCAGTCCCCATTTTCTTTTCTTAGCTCAATTAGATGGCAACTAGCGCTCTCTACTTCAGGTAACAAAAACCAGGAAAACCTTCAGTGTTTTATTCTTTTGCAGCAAAAATATCTTTCGTTCCGCCGGTTAGTATTTTTGTTATTAAGGTTTAGATTGGTCAAGATCTTGCTTGAACACCCTGTATATCTATTTTTATACATATTAAAGCTGGATATAGTACAATGTCATCTATTATTAGCCTCATCTTTTAATATATCAATATAAATAACACTGAAAAATCAGTTATGTGCCATAAAAAGTAATTTTACTGATAAAAGCAATTTTTATGATAGTAACCTAAAATTTTCTCTTATTATTGATTTGGTAAATTCAAAATGTGCGAAAACAGTAGTTTTAACCTTTTAACTGTCATGCCCGAGATAATCTCGAGCACAGCACTGGTGTTCAAAAATGTCACGCCCGAGTATTACTCGTTTTTTTTTTTTTTTTTTTTTTTGAGTGTATCGTATTGTTATACCCGAATATATATCGGGAGATGTTTATTTCAGGTTCATCTCTTTATCAAACCCGACTGGTGTGGTTTGGTTATTTTGGGTTTACTGGTACAAGAGTCTTTATAGGTTATACTGCGCCAAACAATGATAACCAATAATATTAAAAATATTTTAAAACACACATAGATCATGTTTAAAATCCAAACTAAGCAAGAGAAAGAAAGGACTGACAATTTTTAGTAAAATCAGAAATACCTAACAAAACAAAGACAGAACACTCAAGACAAAGATAAAACCACTAAATCAGAGATATAAAACCGCTGTAATTACTGAAAGGTATTCACTTTTATTTATTTAATTTTTTTTTCATTTATTTATTTTTTGGATTTTTTTTTTTTTTTTTTCATCTTTAGAAAATAATGCTCCACTAGAAGCGAACTTTACAACTGCCATGTTGAGTGGCAGCCGTCTCAAGCAAACATGCTACAAAACTTTAAATATTTTACCCATGTGCTTCAAAATATTAATTTTTAACTACTAAGTATATTTTATTATGTACTAAACATTTGATTTTTGCAATAAAAAAATGTGACAATTTGTGCACCCAAATCATCAAAATAACTTGACAGTTAAAGGGTTAAGGATTATTTTAATACTGATTTATTATGAATGTTATTACAATGTATGAAATATGGTGTTTTTTGAATGTATAGTATGAAAAGCCAGCATGAGAAAGACGTAAGATTTCATGCATTGCTATTATCATCGGTTTTGCTTTTGAACAAACTAGCAATTACAGCAAAGAAAATTTTTAAACAGAGGAACCTCCTTGTGTGGTATAGTGTGGCTGTGATAAGTTAAGCTATGACCTTCACACTGTTTACCAAGAGCCAGTCTGGCCCCTTGTCGGTTAGGTCTCTGGGCCCCCATCGAACTCATACTAGCCCTGCTGTTTACTTCGTTTTTGATAGTTTAGCAAAAAGGAAGTGTTATTGGTACGGATTTAAGTTTGAATACTCGAGTTGGGCTACTTTCATAGTAGTTTTACACATTGCCAATAACCCTTTCTACTTCAAAAGAACCTAGGTAGCTTAACTTTTTAGAACCTCACTAAAGTGTGTAAAGTTGTTTTAAAAGCATTCCCCCCCCCCCCCCTACAAAGTGAACTTCCGACATCTTTGAAAGACATGTTCATCTTTTATTTTAAAACTGTGCCTTATAAATTATACTTTTTAAAAGAAAGTTATTATAGTTTTGCTTTTGCTATCTTATGATAAGTCATAACAAAACTCAGAGTTGCTCAATATTCATTGCTGAATGCTAGTCAAATATCCCGGTGCAACTTGCAATGTAATTATGGTAACTGTATAAATAGCAACGATAGTATGCTTAGCCATATTTAATATGAATATATATTTTCATAAAAGTTGGAGATGCCATTTTAACAGAACACATTTGTATCAAAATTGCTTTTTAGGGACCATACATTTTTTAAAAAGCTTTTCTCTTTTAATTAAACTGATTACTAAAATAAATAAAATGAAGCTTAGTAAGTTTTTACGATTATTTTTCTTTTAACAGAGAAAAGGCTTGTATTTTGCAATTAAAGAATCACATAGTATTATTTTAAATCAAGTTTTCAAAATAGGACTGTAAATTTTCACAATAAGTCTTTTTAAATTGTTCAAATCTTTACTTTTATTTTTCTTCTTCAGTTTCTTCCAAAAAAAAAAAGAATTCAATTTTGAATGACTATGCCGTATCATTGTCCTGAATTTTTCATATACAAATAAGGCTAATTGTTATTTTAAATTTTCCTTTTGTAGCTGACCAATTTTATGTAAGTATATATTCTTTTAAGAAAAATGGCTGCATGTGAAATGTCAAAAAGTGAAGAACATAAATTTCATTTGCAGTGAAATAGATGCTGTTATTTTCTGAAAAAGTTGCATTCCATTTTCTGCTTCAAATTAGGAAATATGAAATTGTTGATTCTAAATGTATGCAAAAGTATGAATGTTATAACACAAAATAAAGAGCATTATCTTTAGTGGTTTTGTGGTTTCATTGAGAATAAGTTTTGAAAATTAAAAGTGTACTATTAACATTAAAATTCAACTAATATCTCTTCTGCTTTTTTTGTCCAATTTAACCCCTTGCACTTGGTATTATTGTTGGAAATCTGATAACATAAGTATTGCTACATACTCGTGGGTCTTATGCTGCCTCACAGAAATTAGCTCATAACAATATTACATTTAAAAAAATTTTGAAAAGGATTGACATTGAGCTGTACAGAGTTGCTGCTGTAAATACATGAAAACTTTTTTAAAAAAATTAACATTTGATTAAAAATCCTCCACTGGCTTTTTAAACTTTATTTCTTTTGTTTTTAATAAAAATGACAATAAAAATAAATGTTTTAGAATAAAATGATGTGATAAACAACAAAACATATCTGAAATGACACAAATAAAAAAGGAATATATCACATGCAAAAACCCAGTTACGGTATTATGTACACACATTTTACATCAGCGTTTGCTGCATAAAAATCATCAAGCATAAAAATGTAGTTTTGCATTACTGATTTTTGTTTCACTCAACCAAACCACTGAATAGAAATTATTCAAACGTGAAATGAGAGTTCTTTGTAAGCTGCATCTTTTCAAACATGCCTAGAATGAAAACTCAGTTTTAAAATTAAAACCTTTATGCAACAAACACAGATGTAAGAACAATGAACATCGTGCATCATAAATAATCATATTTTTTAAAAGGCACTTGAAAAGAATTCATAATGCATATTTAGCCAATTAGCTAATGATACATTTTATCATAATTCATGTACACAATTTTTACCAATTGTACAATTGTTTCTTATTATGATTTTTAAATTGTCAGAAAACACACATACATAAAAAAAGAAAAAAATCAGTTTCATTTACACTTAGTGTAAAATGTCAGATAATAGTTAAGTAAATCATGTGCTTCTAATGAAAAATAAATCTTTGACAAAAGCAGAATGGTGAACAATCGATACAAAGTACAGTAACACCTTAACCATACAAATATTTTAACCAGAACCTCATTCAACTGATGTCTGTATCCGTTCCCTTCAATTTGATACTTTAATTTTATTATATATATATATATAGTATAGTAAATTATATATTACTTCAGGGCTATACTTTTGGCTTTACCTTTTTCCTGGAACATTGAAAAAATTCTAGTTTTTAAAATAGTATTGTTACAGAAATTTGAACATAAATTAATATTAGTAATTATTTAACTTCTTATTTATCTTTGAAATCAACGAACAAAATAAAGTTTACTATATTACTTTTAATGTAACAAAAAAGAAAAGTTTACTTTATTTATATCTTATTAAATTCATATTACATTCCTGGACTTGTGCGACCATAAACAAATTTATTATAGTAATAGTTAGAAACATCACATTTAGTATGTTTTATAAATGTGTCTATTAAATTCAGAATGCAGATAGACTTCTATGGTCTCCTGACTCATTTTAAGTACTCTTTTATTGAGAAATTTTTATTTACTTAGGATGGTCTGGTTTCAATAATTTTGGTAAATCGAGGTTTTACTGTAATAAGATCTTTCACACACAACTCATCAAGTTCTATGACATCTTAATGTAAATTATGCTTGTTTTCATTGTACTATAAGAAATGAAGAACAAATGATTAAATGCTGATATGCTCTGTGAAAATACATATTTTCTATAAGCTACTTTCATTCATTTGCTCTATATCTACCACCTGTCCATTCAACCCATTGACGTGGCGATCCTTGGATCGTAGCCTCTGATGTCTAAAATTTTCATAGTGAACTAGCCGAGTCACATCCACTAAGTCTTGCATATGAGTTCTTAAAAAAGGAAAAATTCATTTAATATTTGAATATTAGGAGATAAATCAATTTAATTTTTTAAAAATAAAAATTAAAATTCATCTTGAAATGAAACATAATATAAATTTTACAGTTGATATCTATTCATCCTATTTAAGGAAGAATCATTTGGGAGCTTGAGAACAGTGCCTAAAAGAGTTTTTGAGAAATAAATTTGCACAATATTATTCCAATATTCTCAATACCTTTGAACCACTAATCTTTAAAGCACAATTTTCTATATAAATGGTACAACTTTTTAGGAGTAAACAACAAGCTGTGCATTTAAAAAAGATCTCTATCATGCACTGTAAATGTATCGGCATTCCTTGGCAAACTTAACTTAGAAATTCAAAACTTTTAGGGGATAAATAATGATTTCTACACGAAAAAAAGTTATCATCTTTGAAAATACAGCTGGTATGCAAACTATAAAGCTAACTAAATAGCAGGGCAATGCACTTTTGACTACGAAGCACATTTATTTGTGAATGGTGCTTGGATTGCATAGCTTGACTTTAACACTCGCAAAAACCTCTTTTTACATGAAAATTCCATAATAATTTAATGCTCAAAAATAAAAATAGGACTTGCAAAAATTATTGGAGATGATAATAATGGTCACCAAACTAAAATCTTTAGCTACAAAATACAAGCTACATTTTTCTGAATCCTCATGGCATTACAATGATAATGAGTGAAATAGAATCTGAGTTTTTACCTTATTAGCATATCCCTGAGGTCCGGAAATTCACAATGCGCTCTATTCTCAACTTCTACAGTTCCCCATTGTGTTTTCCTACCATAAATCGTTCTTCCGTTGATTTGGTGTTGAACATTGCTTCCAACAACAGCATATGGAATCATTTCCTATATGGAAAAAAAATTAAAGAAATGTCAACATTATTTTAAGTAACCAACATATATTTGTGTGACGTGCATAAAAGACAAATTTTTTTTAATAACTTTTATGCACAAATTAAAAATATTTTAGGTAACATCCTTATTAATGAAATTTCAGTGAAAAACAGTAAAACATTTAAGACTTTAAATGCTTGAATTATATTACAAGAGAAAACAATGCATTAAAATAAATCCAATTAACGAACCAATAAAAAAACGGCATGATGGATTTTTTTTTTTTTAATTTGAAATTGCTCCTGCTATGAACTTTAGAGAGGAATGCAGAACAAAATTACTTTTTTGTTAAGTTAAGAAGTTCCATTTTTTGCGGAGCAACTCCGCAAAATGAGAAGCAGTTGGCAACATTGACTAATTTTTTGTCCATGTCTTATCTATCGATAATTTTGATTTATTGATATTATGATCGAATGAAACAGCTATGCTAAATTTTAACCCTTTGCACCACGTGCCATTTTCGCGTGGACTAACCAGTAGCTCGAAATGTTTCGTAGCACTTTTGGTGAATACTTTACTTCTAACTTAAAAAGATTACACGCATAAAACTTTTATGTTTTAATATTTAAACTATGTGATGATAGAGACTCACCACTCGACTGGCGACATTAAATCAGGTGGCGAGCGAGAGATGTCTCTCGAATGCAAAGGGTTAAATATAAGCTTTGGTCGCAAAGAAATTCAATCACCTGTCGAAAACACAACTATCAATCAATCACAGATATTAGCTTATAATCAATAATGAGTAATTTAAACCCTAACTAACCCTAATTTTATTATTGGATATAATATCTTCTGGTTCTTCTTCAAGTTCACTAATAGGATAAATTTTTATTCCATTTCTTTCCAAATCTTGTTTAATCTGAAATAAAATGATGGCATTGAATTTTGAATTTGACAAGTTGCAAAAAGCATTAAGCAATGAATAATAAAGATTGAAATTTGTCTAACTCACTCGTTGCTTGAATGCTAGCCTCTCATCTACAGTAAGGGTGTCAGCTTTAGCAATTACAGGAACAATGTTCACAATTTTGTCTAATTTTTTCATGAATTCAGCATCTAATGGAGTTAATCTAAGAGTGGAAGAAACAAACTAATAAATAGGTAGAAACATTACAACTTGCAATAAATTTTATCCCATGCTAGAAACTACATTTCAAATGAAATTTAATCTTAAAAAAATAAAAAAATAAAAATAAATGGAAGTTCCAATTTCATAACAGTTGATTTGTGATGATCAAAAATCTGTAGCAAAATAAAGTTGGAAATGTTTTTAAATCATTCTTCAAAACAATGAAGTGAACCAATGTTCATATATATAAAAAATTGAAATAAACTTAGAATTTTCTCCCAAAATAAGGACAGCTCACAAATGTCATACTTCTTTTATCAAACATAAAAATGCAGGAACATTGCATGTTAATTTTAGACTACTTAAAAATTAGTATAAGTTGAAGAATATTAGTCATTCAAAGAATTGATAAATAACAATTGTAATGGCAATGCATGGAGTATGAACTTACGAATGTCCAGTAGGTGGAATGAAGTATAAACAACAATGAACTCTGGTGTCAGGAATGTATTTCTTTCGGGCAACACTTTGTTCTTCATTCAAATATTTTTCATATTGCTGATTGATATAGTCAAGAATGGGTAGCCAGCTAAAAGAGAAAAGGTTTCAAAAACCAAGTTCATCAAAGCAAGATTTTAAAGAACTACTTATTCCAGTTAAATACAGTATGGGACCCCAAATTCGGAATGCTACCGTTCTGGATCTTTGAAACTTTAGATCTCAACTTAAAAATGGCCAAAATTGTAGTACTGTGCAATATTTGAAACTATTTACAAATTTCGCTAATGCTTGTGCTAAATATCTTTAGCAATCTAATTGAAAATTTACTTGGTAAGTAAAAAAGTTAGAGATGACGAGTGGGCATAGTGTAACCAGGGATATTGCCTTTCATTATGTTTATTGTTGTTTCTGAAACCATTCGTGGGTACCTTAGCCCGGGTAGACATATCTACCCAATTCAAAGTGGAATAAGTACGACTTCCGTTTTTAACGAGCACCATTTTAGGAAGTCCGATTTATCTCAGAGCTCTCTTGTTCTTTTGATCCAGACCAAGGGCCAAGCAAACCCCATGGCTAATATAATTCAACCGCGACGAGATGGCCGGTGTCAATCAAATAAGAAAACGAGTCCATTCCTTAAAATAGGTAGAATTTCTACCCATTCAAATTCCCCCATCAATTGTGAATCCCATTCCTCAATTTTCATCAGCGTATCACCCCTTCCTAAAAATGGACAATCCTGAAAAAAGGAGGAGTCATAGGCCATCTCTGCGAATTTGAATTATACCTCCGAAGGAATTGTTTCACTTGGAGGACTTTCTGACCACAACCCTTTGTTTACGTCGCCCAGCTATCATTAGTACCTAATGATGGTGGATCTTTGATCGGCTAGGATCGAATCCGGGACCCTCTGGTTTAGAGTCCGACGCCTTACCGATCAGCTACCACAACCCTGCCTTTCATTATTATGCATTATACCGTATGCCAATCCATACAATGAATAAATCGTATGTAGGTTGAAAAATAGCTTTTTTTTTCTCAATATGCCCTGCATTATATAATAATAAGAAAACAGAAAGAAGCATAATAAACTGAAAGCAGAAGTAAAATGATTAAATGTTAACTTATTTTTAATTTTTTAATTTATGTTTTAATTTAAGGGTAAAAACTGGATTTCAGATCTTCTGGATTTTGATATTTCAAAAACTGGAGTCCCATACTGTAGTTGAAAACATAAAATTGTATACCAGTTTTCATTGTTAATATGATCCCCAAATCCTGGAGTGTCTGTAACTGTCAGCCTCAAGCGAATTCCTTTCTCTTCGAGAACTAAACATAAAAAAGATTCTGCATTGAATACATTAACTGCACTTACAAATAAAAATAGCAAGAGAGTATCTTAAATTACAGAGAAAACAATTATGGCTGAGGCAAAATGAACTCTGTTATGTATCAGTATTAACAAAACCGACTTTTAGAGATATTTAAGGAAACACATTTTTAATTACTGTAAGCTTCAATAAAACACTGAACTTTGAAGGTAGAAACTAAAAATGCTTTACTTTTGGCAGTTACCAAAATAGCATGGTTGAACAGTATGCTAAAAATGTAACAAAGTAATAATAAACAAAATTTAGTACAAAATGCCATTTACCTACCCATGGCAGTATAATGTTCTATACATAGTGCAGCAAAAATAACTCTGAGTTGGCTGCAGAATTGTAAGGCTCATAGTAAAGGCACAACGGTGACTATGATCTCAAATAAATGATACAGATTCTGCCAATTTAAGTTACTATTATTCTGTGAGATCCCTGTTACTGCACCAAAAAAAAAAAGAAAAAAAAAGATTCTGAATTTAGAATCTACAATAACTGAAGTTTGAACTCTTTACAGTAAAATTGTCTTTTAGCAGTCAATCACAAATTAAAATATCCAAAAACAAGTAGCATTAAATTTGTGACAAAGCTAATTATAAAAGACTATATAGTAATGCTAAAAAACGTAACGAGCTTTGATGCTTTTGTTGGTATCTGGAATCTGAAATTTCAGTCACAAAAACTAAATGGAACATATGTAAGAAACAAAAATGCTAATGAGTCTTTGAGTGAGTAGGACATTTTAAAAATTTACTCTCAAAATTTGTTGAAAACCGATTCACTTAAGAGTTACAGAGGTTTGGAAATTTCAACAATGCTTTGCATAGCTTTTATAGGAATCTTGCTAAACAGACACTAGATTCGAAATCTCATCTTGTCCCCGTCTTTGAGAGATATCACTAATTGGCGACAAAATGCTGGTCAATATATTGGCAGGTGGTCACCAATTTATGACGTTACCTTTTTTTTTGTATTGAAATTTACCACAAACAAAAAGGAAAGAGCCCTTTTGGGACATTAACTACAACAAAACCCCACAAAAATGGGGAGTGCACAAATAGACTGTATACAGATGGTACTACAAAATTTCAAACTTCAACGGCATTGCATTTTTGAGCTATGCAAGATAGAAATGAGCCAGGTTTGGCTCAAGTACAGTGTTATATAAGTACATGAAACTTAAAACATGTGAAACGATAGTTCACTTTTTAATTTTAGTATCCTTTTCTGTGCTTTCTCTATGTAATAAATTTATTGATTTTTTTTCATATTAGGATATTTGAACTAACATGTGCCTTATATGAAAATTTCAAAAAAATTAGAACAAAAAATAAATTAACAGTTATATTTATAACATGTTTGCTTTCAATTGCTATTATAGTCTAAGATCCCACCGCAGTTTATCTACACTCATAGCGTATACTCATCACGTATATGTCAAATTAAAGCTGATTTTTTACTGAAAGTCATGCACTATGTCCGCCTATGTAAAAGTGCCCGAAACCTATAGGCAGCCTGGCCTAAACAGGTCACATGAATGTAGTATTTCTACACTCATAGCGTACACTTATGACTCATATATCAAATTGAATCTAATTTTTTTCTGAACGTGGTGCACTAAGGCTGCCTATGTAAAAGTGGCCGCAACCTCTAGGCAGCCTGGCCTGAAGTTTAGGGTCCAAAATTTCAAATGGTTATAAAAGACGGAAAAATCGGTCGATTCTTTTGCTTTTTTTACTAAAATTATTCTTAATGTGAGTACTTTTTCGAAAAAAAATGATGAACTTAAATTTCAAAAATTGCCGATAGGGGGCGCTTTAGACTTTGCAGCTAAAAACAACTACTTTTTACCGTTTTTTTTTTCGTATTTTTGTAATTGATTCAAAAAGTTAAAACTCTAACTTAAATTTTGAGCCCAAAATATCAACTAATTTCCAGTTTTTAGCAATATTCGGATCAAACGTCAAAAAATGTGTTTTTCTGCTTTTTAACTTGTCCTTTCATGTAAAAAAGATTATTAAAATCATCTGGCGACACTAATAATGTGAAAATAAAATTAATTGCACACTTTCTGAGTTGTAAAATATAAAATTTCTGGGTAAAAAAATGTTGGAAAAAAAATTTATTTTTTCTTTTTTTTAGTTACGAAAGGGTTCATCTGATTTTATTTTAACATTATCAGGTGATTTTAATAATTTTTTTACATGAAAGGACCAGTTGAAAAGCAGGAAAACACAATTTTTGACGTTTGGTCCGAGTATTGCTAAAAACCGGATATTGGTTGATATTTTGGGCTCAAAGTTTAAGTTAGAGTTTTAACTCTTTGAATCAATTACGAAAATATGAAAACAAACTGTAAAAAGTAGTCGTTTTAAGCTCCAAAGTCTAAAGCGCCCCCTATCGGCAATTTTTGAAATTTAAGTTCATCATTTTTTTTCGAAAAAGTACTCACATTAAGAATAATTTTAGTAAAAAAAGCAAAAGAATCGACCGATTTTTCCGTCTTTTATAACCATTTGAAATTTTGGACCCTAAACTTCAGGCCAGGCTGCCTAGAGGTTGCGGCCACTTTTACATAGGCAGCCTTAGTGCACCACGTTCAGAAAAAAATTAGATTCAATTTGATATATGAGTCATAAGTGTACGCTATGAGTGTAGAAATACTACATTCATGTGAC
The DNA here is from genome assembly GCA_038373865.1 of Uloborus plumipes. Classification (NCBI taxonomy): domain Eukaryota; kingdom Metazoa; phylum Arthropoda; class Arachnida; order Araneae; family Uloboridae; genus Uloborus; species Uloborus plumipes. The sequence continues at coordinate 34,093 of JAXGGA010007372.1, forward strand.
CTGTTTAGGCCAGGCTGCCTATAGGTTTCGGGCACTTTTACATAGGCGGACATAGTGTATCACGTTCAGAAAAAAATCAAGTTTAATTTGAAATATACGTCATGACATGAGTGTAGATAAACTGCGGTGGGATCTAGACTATTGCAATATACAATACAATAATTTACCTCTGAAATGAACCATTTTTTAAAAAATGATGAAATGCCTTTTATTAGTAGATTTAAAAAAAAAAAAAGTTTTTGAACCGATTTTAATAGCAATAAAAGAACCCATATTTGGTGATGTAAAATAAAACAACAACCAAGACTGATATTTCTTTAACATTTTGTTGAGCTATAGTAGACTCAGTTTTTGGAGTTGGACACCAAAAAAAAAATTCCCCCCGTTCTCGGTTTTAAAGTTTTTGGGCTCTGGTTTCCAAAAGTGAGCAAAACTCATCTCTAATGCAAAATATGCACTTACAGACGTCACAAGCGATCTCCCGAAAATCAACTCAGAAATTGTCAAAATGAATATTTTAGCTGCCCATATGTTGTACCAAGGCTTCACTAGATAGCGTTTTATACAGGCTGCTTCATTACTCAAAACATCAATGGTAAAGATTTGCCCGCTAGAGAGCGCTGAATGATGTGTTTGTTTACATTTATTAGCACATTGTTTCTGCTGTAAAAAGTGATGTTCATCCTATCTTTAAGGGTTAAAAAATATTGATATAGTTTACTGAAGTGGAGTACAGAGTGAATTGATGCCGAATCCTTATTAGTACTGCTTTTTAGGGGAAATAAATTCCCTTTTCAGGTAAAGTTGGTCACAACTCATGATTCAGTCATACGACATTCAATCATTGTTTACTTTCTTCGAACTAGCAACATATAGCAATGGCGTTCAATTTTGACATCTCTGCATTAATAAAATATACGCTTAAATTCGCAGCCGATAAAAAAAATGTAGCAATGAAATAAGATTGTTCTATTTACTATTTAGTTTCATTATTGTTGCTCACGAGATCTTAATTGCTACGCAAAAGCTCAGATGTTCATTTTGATAGCGTTGACCCATCAGAGCGATAAATGGCGAATCTATTCGCAGAGACATTTCCTTTTGATGCCCCAGAATGAATGCCCTGCAATGAAGCGATTGGTGTTCAACGGAAAGACGATTGACGACAAAACATATTAATTTCTTTAGTAACAACGAAATGAGCATATATAATCGCTTAGTACTAAAGAGCAATACAAGTACGAAAAAAATAAACAAAACTACAATATTACGACGACCAAATGTAATTTTTTTTTCATTTACACAACATTAAAAGGTAATGTTCTTTTTATGTTAAATTTCACACATTGATAATATTTCGATAATTGGGAATCTGGTGTGGTTGCCAAATTTTTGGCGATAATTACTTTATTTTGTTGCTCTTTAGTTTATGTTTGCGAAGGAAGTATTTCCCTCGCTCATAAATTGGCCACAAAGATTTAACGCCAATAGGGAAAGATAACCAGACTTCCAATCACCGAAATCTTCCCTTTTTTGTTTCTAATTTCACATACGTTTAATACTTGAAAGTAAAATAATGGGCCAACTGAAAAAAAAGCTGCGAAATAATGTGAGAATTCTTGTTAAAAAACTCGCCAAACAAATTAATTTGACAATCTAAACTCATCAAAAGTTTTGATGGAACTATCGTTCCAAAATCGCCATTTATCGCTCTGCGGTGCCAGTGTCGTTTCATAGTTTAATTATAATTAGAATCAATTAAAATGAAAAATAATTCGCTAACTAATTAAAACAAGCCGTTAAAATGCAGAATAAACCAGCAAATCGAACAAGCTATTAAATGACGTTAAAATATAATAAAATAGAATTGAATGCCAAATTGTAAAATTGTCGCCAACAAATTAAATTTTAATTTTGTCTTTTATTATCTGATTTGTTTATAATGTTAGTTACCACAAAATTCGGTAGATGTCGTTAGGCGACATGCATCCGTTTTTATCCCAAAGATTTTGATCAAATGAAGCAGCCTGTATAAAACGCTATCTAGTGAAGCCTTGGTTGTACATATGGACCATGGGTGCAAGTTTGGTCATGCTTCCAAGACGGAAAATATTTGAGACACCGCCCCCCCCCCCTTATGCATGCTCAAGGGGGGAAAAACAAATACTTATTGATTTTTTACTGTGTCAAAACTGGGGGTTTAGTACTCATTTTATTTTTCGTAGTAAGATCATAGTTTTAAGTATATACAAGCAAAAATGTGGGGGGGATTTCGAAATTTGAGTTCTAAAAACCTCATTTTAAACGATCTTTTTTGATATCAGAATGTGTTGTGGTGGCTTATCTATAGATTAGGTAGATGTAGGTATTCTTCCCACGCAGTTTTTGAAAATTGAAGTTGTCAAATCGAAATTTTAGACGATCTCCGATAATGTTAAGAAATGAAGGTTCCGAAGTAGTAACCTCGGAAGTTTTTCCTAGATCACAGCTGTACTAATAAAATTATAGTACATATTTGATAACGTCAGGCAGTGGAGTTTTCAGGGACTTTCTCACTCCTTAAAATTGCAGTTTTAAAAATAGTTTTAAACTTTTTAGTGCTCTTATGAGAGATGAGATTCGAAGGCACTCGCCCAAATTTTTTTCGAAAATCTACTTATATTAAAAACTGAGTATCTTTCTAACTATCTTTCTATCTTTCTTTCTATCTTTCTATGTCACGCTTATTTCTCCTGAACGCCAATGAACTGAAAGTCGAACCAGGTACCGATAGATAGGTAATTTTTCAGGCTTCATTAGTTTCAATCTATATGATTATACGATTTTAATTAGCGAAGATATCAATTAATAAGTAGTCAAGTTTAAAGCGATTAAGCCTAATAAATGATTAAATATGAAATCCGTTCTTGCAAACCGTCGTTGCTATGAAACAGTGATAACAATGATAATGAGAATTTGGAATGAAGGCTTAACTAAATCAAACAAGAAACTCATAAGCGGGTTACTTACGTAGTATTTTTATCGCTAGCTACTGGTAATATTTTTAAACATTCATTTGTTGAAAAGCCATCTACTTATGTTAAAAACTGAGTATCTATGTCTGCTTTTTTCCTTTGTGCGAACTGAACTTACTGAAACTTTCCTCACCATCTTGAAGACGCGAAGCATCTCAATAATTCGAATGATTTTTTTTCATATAGGAAAAAAGTGAAGGCGTGAAGCGCCTGTTAGCGAGCCGCCTTGGCGGGGAGTAGTTTCTTGAAATTTTCCTCACTACTTTCAGGGCACGAAGTGCCCGTGCAACGCCGGGCCACGTGCGTGGTATGTCTTGAAATCGAATGAACATAAAATTATATCAAATAATATAACTTCAGAATGAGGTAAAAGTTAGAGAAGGGGGACGTTATGCATCAACATGCCGCAGGAAGCTAATCTAGCTGCCCTGGCAGCTAGTCTACTTATATTAAAAACTGAATATCTTTCTAACTATCTTTCTTTCTATCTATCTTTCTATGTCACGCTTTTTTCCCCTGAACGCCAATGAACTGAAAATCGAACCAGGTACCGATAGATAGGTAATTTTTCAGGCTTTATTAGTTTCAATCTATATAATTATACGACTTTAATTAACGAAGATATCAATTAATAAGTAGTCAAATTTAAAGCGATTAAGCCTAATAAATGATTAAATATGAAATCCATTGTTGAAACGTAGTTGCTATGAAACAGTGATAACAATGATAATGAGAATTTTGAATAAAGGCTTAACTAAATCAAACACGAAACTCATCAGCGGGCCACTTACATAGTATTTTTATCGCTAGCTACTTGTAATATTTTGAAACATTCATTTGTTTCATTTCATTTCATTTCACCCTCCAGGGTCCCCCGTACCTACCAGCTTAGTGGTTTAACCGGGATAGGGCCCTGAAGAGCGCTCTGTTCTTAATTTTGAACCAGAATCTAATGTCGAGATAACCATAGGCCCCTAGCACCCCCAGAGGTATCGTTTCACTTGGAGGACTTTGTGACCACGACATTTTTAACGCCTCCCAGTCACCATTAATCAAGACGGTGGATCTTTGATCGGCTGGAATCGAACCCGGGTCCTTTCGGACACGAGTCCGATGCCTTACCGATCGGGCCACCACGGCCCTTATATTCATTTGTTGAAAAGCCATTTACTTATATTAAAAACTGAGTATCTATGTCTGCTTTTTTCCTTTGAGCGAGCTGAACTTACTAAAACTTTCCTCACCATCTTGAAGGCGCGAAGCATCTCAATAATTCGAATGATTTTTTTTTTACGTAGGAAAAAAAGTAAAGGCGTGAAGCGCCTGTTAGCGAGCCGCCTTGGCGGGGAGTAGTTTTTTGACATTTTCCTCACTACTTTCAGGGCACGAAGTGGCCGTGCAACGCCGGGCCACGTGCGTGGTACGTCTTGAAATCGAATGAACATTAAATTATATCAAATAATATAACTTCAGAATGAGGTAAAAGTTAGAGAAGGGGGACGTTATGCATCAACATGCCGCAGGAAGCTAATCTAGCTGCCCTGGCAGCTAGTGATATCTTAAAAAGCGATTGCAGGATATATCTGGTAACGTTAGGGAAAGGAATGAGGTTCAGAAACGTATCCTCAGGGATTGAAAAAAGGTCCAAAATCAAAATTTATTAGTTTTTCGATAATATTAGAGTGAGGGTTTTATTTAATTATTTTTGGGGGTGGATCAGATTCTTGAAATTGGTTCAAATTTAATTGAAAAAGCACAAAATTAAGAATGATAGAAAAGAATGAATGCAAAGGGTTGATTTAAATATTATTGTACGCAAATATGACATTTAACTATGATCACCAAAATTTTGGTTAAAAAATGATGAAAAAAATTTATGAGTTTTGGTAACTCACATTTCCCGACTAATGCATAATTTTGCTGCCTAAATTCCTAAATTTTGAGTGCCCTCTGAAATATCTGTGATAAATTTTCAGGTTGGGGGGGAGGGATATTTATGCTCCAGCTTAACTCAACTCGGATGCAGCTGTATTGAAATTCCAGGGATGAAAACAGCTCAAAGTCAAAATAGAGGAAAAATTGCGCGGCTTAAAATACAGACAAATTTTTTTCCTATAGTCTGCAAAATTAGTCATGCAAGATTTCCTTTTAATTTGGGCCCTGAAATCGGAAGTGAATATTTTTAAAAGCTCTTAACAGCTCATTTACTATTTATTTTTAAGTCATTCACAAAAAAAGGAGAGGCGGAGTGCAATTTTTGATGAATTAGACACGTGTATCTCAAGAAATAAATGTTCTAATTAATATTGCATGGTCTTTAGTTACTGTGATAAATTTTAAAGATCAAAATAATTTTCCTAAATTTTGACGAAGATCTCGAATATTTCAGCTGAACTTTCTTAATTTCTACCTCCTACAATGGAAACTGGTGTTTTTGGCAGCATGCCAAAATAGAGTACAAGGTTCGCCGATAATTGCTGGTCATCCTTGAGATTTCAATCCTGCTGCATCCTAAAAACATTTAAATTACTTTGGAAAATATTTCAACCTCTACTACTTTAAATCAACTTATATTAAGCTTCATTTTAATAATAAGTTTATTTTAATTTTTTTTCTAAACTTGATGCAACATTAATTTTTTGATCGCGAAAAGAAAGAAAAACTACAATAAGCGGAAAATCGCGGATCCGCGGAAGATTTTCATCCCTGAAATTCCCGAAGGTGCGAGGGAAAATGATGATCGTGCAAGTATTCTGTTGTGGAACATGAAACATAAGATTTGTAAAAAATAATGGCAAGCACAAAATTAGAGATATTCATGTGTTAGAATAACACAGAAAACCAAAGTGGGAGACGGTTACTGAGGCGGATGCAATCTGATTTTGAAATGCGTAAAAATCGAAAATGACTGGTAAAGGCGTGAAAAACCCAAATGTTAACTTTACACCAAACCTGTAAACATTGACAAGTTTAAGGGTGTTTTAGAGAAATCCAAATTTATGTTTCGTTTATTTTTATGTCTTTGGAAAAAAAAAACTGAAGGAATGAGATCGATTTTTTTTTCCGTCCCGATATCAGTCTGGGTGATTTCGTCAAGACGGAAATCCGTCCTGAGACGGAAGGTCTTGCACCCATGATATGGACAACTAAATATGAACATATGAATATGCTAAAAATATACTCAACATTCACTTAGGTTGAGCAAAATAGAAATTTAAGCCGAAATCCGAGGGAATAAGTTTATGATTATAATAATGTTTTAGCTTGTACAAGGAACTAAACAAAATCAATCAAAGACATTACAATCAGACCAAAAGTTTAAAGTGTCAGTAAGAATAATGTAGAAAAGAGTTAATACCATGACTGACAGACTTGACTTCTGTAGTTTTCGGAATTTTATAGATTCCATTTTCTTCACCTTCGTTTTTGACACATGTCCGTCGGCTTACACTAGCTTTAAATAGAGTATTAAGCAAAGTTGATTTACCAAGGCCACTTCTTCCTAAAATTCAGAATAAAATTTTTAAAATGCATAAATACAACATGATATATTACAAGAAAGCAATAGAATAACATTTAAACCTACAGATAAATGTTATTTTTACGTAATAAGCAAGCGAAAAAGCAACAAAATTCTAAATTATCACAAAAATACACACAGAAGCCCTCCTATACAGTGTTAGAAATAAGAATTTAAATCTAGGCGTAATGATTACACCCAGTATAAACAGGGCCGGATCAACGTCTATTTACGCCTTAAGCCAAACTCGGAGATTGCACCCCACTTCACACTCCAGGGTCCTCCGTACCTACCTCAACTTGTGATTTAACCGGAATAGGATCCTGAAGAGCGCTCTGTACTTTTTGAACCAGAACCAAGGGTTGACCAAACTCTTGGCTCAACACCCCCAGAGGTGTAAAGTATAAATCCAACGTTAAAAAATGCACAAATATGCAGGTATACTGCAGACACGTGTTTCGGGGCTACAAGGAGCCCCTTTTTCAATGCAAGAAGTGTGAGCTTTAGGATGAAGAATCATCCGATAAAAGCAACACATTCGAACAATGGTACAAGCCTGCTTATTTGGTTTCTGCTGAAAATGTAACACACACAAAAAAAAAAATGTCTGTGGCCAGCAGTTCCCTATTGATGGTACAGAATCTAAATCGCCTTTTTTCGAATATCTCAAAAACTCATTTCTGCAGATGCTGCTCTTTACCTTCCCACGACTGTGCACATGTCTTGAAATATCTGTGTAATTTACAACTGCTTGTTCACTGATATCTACTAGGTGCAGGTAAAATTTATCCAAATGCATTTTGAACTAACATTAATTATACGACAGTTTTAATTAGACTTAGAAGATTTTATAAATAAATACACAACTACATGCAAACAGCTAAACAAGACACTAGATCAAATTTTTCTTATCTAAACAAACATTAATTCTTCATAAATTAAAGCCTTTCCCAACCATTTCACAAAATATTCGAAACTAAATTTATCTTAGGTCTTAGAATAACTGCTACTATTGCTTTAGCAATAATCTGATAATTCCAAGCGTTTTAGTTAAGCTAAATTCACAAAATATTTAATACTATATTTTGAACAGTATCATCAATTAAAACCTTATTAAACTTACCAACAACAATAATATTGAATTCAAAGCCCTTTTTTAAAACTTTCTTGCGAATTTGCTCTTGTAATGTGTCTATTCCAACATAACCAGAAACATCAGTTTTCAGGTTGCCCCACTGCGTTGTCTCTGTTAATGTATCTGCCATCACAGTGATAAAAGCATTGACACTTAGCTGACCTAATAAATTATAAAACAAATGTAACAAACATATTACACTATAAACAGGGCCCGATTAAGATATCACGGGGCCCTAGGCCAAATACTTTTTTGGGGCCCCCTCAGGGCTCGAAAAATCTTTAAAATTTTACATGCCCTGCCGGGCATGTTTATCTAAATAGTACATGTCCGAATAAAATTTTTACCTGCCCAGTTTTATTTTTGTTGTTTATAAATAAAAACATTTGAATTTGTCGTAGTGTTAAGACGTCGATTGCCAAGCTACAAAACATACGTAGCATATGAGCTGGGCTAAATACAATGTACCTGTCAATTAGATTTACTTTCATCTCCTCAGAAGTCAAATATCCATATTAATGTCATTGTAAAAGACAAATTCTAAGCTGGAGGAAAACAGCAAATCACATATAAGCTAACTTAAATTTTGTTTCTGTCAGCTAAAAGGATATACTACAAATTATCATCTCCTACTTGGGCAGTCAACATGTTAAACAGACAAAATATTAAATTTGCAGTTTTGTATCTGAATTAAGAATTATTTCAATCTTTACATATATGGTAATTTTTTTCAAAAATACGAAATAATAAAGTTTAGGAAAGAAATATTTGATCGTAAAATTACATGGCCAGCTGGGCATGTAAGGGTTGAAGATTCATGCCCGATCAGAAATTTTACATGCCCCGGGCATGTCGGGCACTATAATTTTCGAGCCCTGGGCCCCCTGCAAATTTAGGTATTGACTACAACAACTTTAGCCATTTAGGGGCCCCTCACTTGTGGGGGCCCTAGGCCGCGGCCTAGTTGGCCTATTCGTTAATCAGGCCCTGACTATAAAACAAAAGTTCTCAACTTTCAGGAGCAGATACAAGGGAGGAGCAATCTCCCCTCCCTTGGGGTAAGTGGTATCCCCCAACTCTTTATGGTAACTTTTTGATATTGAAGTTCCAAAAATGCAATTTTATACAATTTTTATAGTTGGGGGAAGGGCTCTTGCAGGAAATTTTTTGAAATTGAAGTTTAAATTCTTTATGATCAATGTTTGTAAACTATTATGCATAGTAAAAAGTAAGTGAGAAAATTCAATTTGAAAAATTTCTGCATCCGCCCTTGTCGACTTTTTAGTTTTTACACTCCCAGGGGACCGCGCTAAGCATTTGTCATCTCACAAAATGCGATAAAATCGAAAAATCATCGAAAATAATTTTGATTTGGCAGAAGGTAGGTACTGGTCTGTATGGTAGAACTCACTTTGGTTGCATCAATATGACTCATTATTTTTAAGTAATTAATATGATAAATATATCCAATTAAATTACTGTGTTGATGGTAACAGGAAAAACACATCAATAAATCTAATTTTCAAATTTCTTTTTTTTTTTTTGGGAGGGGGGAGGGGATATATAGGGCCCCGGGCTTACATGGGCCATAGCCCATGTAAGCCCAGCCAATGTGGGGTCCTTGGACACTGCCCTTGGTGGATATGAGAATTCATGAAATTTCTCCTTTTTAATGCATCTTATGATGTTACAAGACTGTGATAGATTTAAAGTTAGGTAAAAGTATCCTTAAAGTGACAGCAGATGTGGATTTACTATATCGCAATTGTTCCAATTGCGAGTGGGCCCCCCATGACCATCAGTGCTGTAGGAGTTAACAAAAATGCACATGATAAACGCTTTACAAAGTTCCATGATAGACAATGTGAGCCACCAAAAAAAACATTGGGACTGGCTCAAAAACTTATAAATCCCACTAAGCGACAGCACTATAACATGTCAGATAATAAAATATAGTTTCTGAGTTTATCCAAATTAAATTTTCTTGTCCAATATGCAGTGTGTTGTCCCCTTTGAGATGCTTTAACATAAATGTAAATCTTTTACATTACACTGAAGTGACAAAAGTCATGGGATAGCAATATGCAAATTTTCAGATGGCAGTAGCATCGCATAGAACAGGTATAAATGCGCAGTGCTTTTACAGAGCTTTCATTTCTGTTCAAGTTATTCATGTGAAGAGGTTTTAACGTGATGATGACCGCACGACGTGAAATTAACAGACTTTGAACGCGGAATGTTAGTTGGAGCTAGACGCATGGGTCATGCCATTTCGGAAATCGTTAGAGAATTCAACATTCCCAGATCCACTGTGTCAAGAGTGTGCCGAGAGTATGAAATTTCAGGCATAACATCCCACCATGGACAGCGCAGTGGTCGACCGCCTGCACTTAAAGATCGAGACCGGCGACGTCTGCAAAGAGTCGTAAATTCTAACAGACAAGCAACACTGCGTCAAATCACCGTAGAAATCAATGTGGGACGTACAATGGACGTGTCTGCTAGAACTGTGCGGAGAAATTTGGATTTCTTGGGCTATTCCAGCAGAAGACCGACTCGAGTGCCTTTACTGACAGAACGACATCGCTTGCAGCGACTCTCGTGGGCACGTGAGCATATCGGTTGGTCCCTAGATGAATGGAAAACCGTGGCCTGGTCCGATGAGTCACGATTTCAGCTGGTAAGAGCCGATGGTAGGGTTCGAGTGTGGCGCAGACCCCACGAAGCCATGGACCCAAACTGTCAGCAAGGCACTGTTCAAGCTGGTGGTGGCTCCGTAATGGTGTGGGCTGTTTTTTCATGGCATGGACTTGGTCCTCTAGTGTGACTGGACCGAACATTGACTGGAAATGCTTATGTGCAGCTACTTGGAGATCACTTGCAGCCATTCATGGACTTCATGTACCCAAACAACGATGGGATTTTTATGGATGACAATGCGCCATGTCACCGGGCCACAACTGTTCGCAATTGGTTTGAAGAAAATTCTGGACAATTCCAACGAATGATTTGGCCACCTAGATCGCCCGACATGAATCCCATTGAGCATTTATGGGACACCATCGAGAGGTCTGTTCGTGCCCAAAATCCTGCCCCATCAACGCTTTCACAATTATGGACGTCTATCGAGACAGCATGGCTCAATATTCCTGCAGAAGACTTCCAACGACTTGTTGAGTCCATGCCACGTCGAGTTGTTGCACTTCGCCGGGCAAAAGGAGGGCCGACACGATATTAAGAGGTATCCCATGACTTTTGTCACTTCAGTGTATATCAGTGATGATATTCTAACATCAGACTTGATAAATGGAATTAATAAGAGAGGTTTTTAAGTAGACATTTGAAATTGAACTTACAATTCAAATATTAAAATTATGTTTGATATATTCTGTTGTGTACATTACTTTGCCAACAAAATAGGCAAGCTCAAAAAATATAAAAACATGTATATATAGAACATGATTAAATAATTGTCTTATTAGATAGAACCTGTTGCAGAAAATCAAAAAATTTTCAGGACAAAACACAAAAGTATATATTCAGAAATTGTCAAAGTGATTGAAACTCAGTAAACAGATTTTCAAAGCTCAATACTTCCACACACGATACAAAACAAATTACTATAAATTTATTGAATTTACATTCACTCAACATCATACAAGTTAATTTACATCATGATAACAAACCGTTACATAAACAAATAGCTGTCGAGATGAAAAACGACTGCCACCGATATAAAAACTGATAGACTATTTACCTCGGAATTAAATTGCAAGCAGATCCACTTTTCAAATCCAACACACGCGGGCGGAACTTGTGTGTAATCGCTTATGTGTAGCAAATTGATTCACTTCTGAATGAAAATGCCATGTGACTCAAACAGAGCGATCGCAATTCGCCGGTTCATTATTGTCGGTGAATCATCACACGGCCTTCGTAACGAAATAATGAAAGATCGCCAAGACGCCAAGCCGAATGTTGGCTGGATTCATGACGCAGAACAGTTCCGCAGAAAAGGTAATGGCTGGCGCAGGTTGAGTTTTCGTTTTTTGTTTCCGCTTGTTTCGCCCCTCCTAGTCCGTGGGACAGTAAGCCATATCGTTTAGTTTGGAAGAAATAATTTTGGCACACGAGAAAACAACGGAAGTGTACGAAAAAAATGTTTAGTGTGAAGAATATTAAAAGTTCTGGAATAAAACGCTGCTCTCAAGTACAAAAAAGTGCCATTAAATAACGAACTATTTCACAAACGCGTAGGTAATTACACCGAATTTTCTTCCGATGAGCCAATAGGAGGCGCCGAAAACGTAAACAAACTTTCGATCGTAATACGCAGTGTTTATTTTATGTAGCTTCTCTAAGTGCAAGAGCAAAGCGTTGTGTATTAACTGTTTTGGTTTGTCATATGCAGAAATATTTGTTTTATTCTTCGAACTTTGTTACTAAAACGAATTTTTGTTCTAATAGAATGTCAAATTTAATAATAATTTGGCATCACAGCGTCGTTTTCTAAAGTTTGGCAATAAATATTTACACCGTTATGTCTGAGTCATGTGCACTGCGTCGTTTGTGTTTTTTCGTTTGGTTTTTAAAATGCTATCGTGTTTTTCAACATACATCATTGGATCAAGATTCATTCTTATCACATTATTTTCTGAATATTCTCAAAAATGTGTTGAACTGTGCTGCGGAACTTACATCGCAGAAAGCAGAAGTATCAACTCCGTCACAGAACATCACAGTAATCACGGCATTTAAAACCGATTTGAATCAACTCAAGATATTTTCTGGAAACACGATCCTCTTTCATTCTTCTAAATGTCTTGAAAAATGAGTATGTGCTACAAGTTTTATTATTTTCATATTTAATTTCGTTCACACAGGTTAGTATTCACTTACTTTTCAAACGATTTACTGCAAAAAGACCCCCGAGTAGAACTGAGTATAAACGGGGGCTAAGCACATTACAATTCAAGCCAAAACTTTTCCCAAATATCAAAGAACCTGCTTCGAATAAATTTCCGAAATGATAACTAATATTTGAGAGCAAGCAGCTGCCATAGAGCAGAGGAATTGACTTGATTTTTCCCTCAAGGACTCAACATCCTATTTTGTGTTCATCGAGAAACCGTAACAAATGTATTTATCCTGTAGAAGATTTACAATGAACAGAAATTTACTTCTTTTAATATTTCCGTTTTTAATATTCAGTGTTAATAAAAACCTTTTCTATAGAATCTTATCATAAAACCTTACAGGAATAAAACTAAGCATACATTTATTGAGAAATTGTTGTTTTTCAAACTGTAATAATAATTTTGTTTTCAGCATCTTTTTTTAATAAGGTAGTATTTAGTTGTACTTTATAAACACAGTTTTTCACATTTTCTGCCTTACAAACTGAATAGAAAATCAATGATCCATATTTCTGATATACAAGACGAGTTATCCAAAAAAAAAAGAAAGAAAAATTGCACCAACCCTGGGTTTATTTAAGCTATAGAAAAAAGTTTTCTGCGAAACTTCGTTCCATAATGAAGGAGCAACTGGTCAAATTTTTATTTCCGCGCGGTTTTTGTGATGCAACTATTAGAGTTAGTTTTTCTGAAAGGTATTTGCACCAGGAGCACGAATTTGGATGTTGTCACCCCCAAAAATAGTGCAGGGGGCTACTAAAGTTACAACAAATGGATTCGCTAAAATTCCCATATCTTCATTATTTCTTGATTTATAACCGGTTTTGAAACCTTAAAATGCTTAATACCACCTTATAAAAATTTGAGGCATAAAAGTCTCAATTCAAATTGTTGACACGTGTTTCTAAGTTATTAAGAGCTCTTTTTCAATGTAAAAGATGAGAGTTCATGAACGTAAAGTCTGCCGGCTAAGGATGTTTTTTTCATTGAATAGGGGCTCCTTTTAATTCGGTCATTTGGCCAAACGGGGGGGGGGGGAGGTCCCCCCTCCCAAGTTTTGAAACAAAATGTGAATGCAAATTTGTGTGTATTTACCTTTTTCACAATATGTATTGAATTTGCCCCTTTGCCTTGACCCATCGTTTAGAGGGGGGTTAAACTGCCCCCCGTCCACCCCATTTCTTTGAAAAATTTTGTTGTCTTTTGTCGCTCCCACTTATATGTAAAAAACATTTTTACGTATAAGTGTGTTCTTTGTTGTTTTCCTATCAAATTTATTTTGAGTGTACAACATTTTATCCCCTTCTCTATACTTTTTTGAATAGGGGCGTGCACAAAGGAGGTGAATACACCTGTTAGTCTAGAAAAAAGCTTTTTATTTTCGAGCTTTAAATTTTACTGTCATTTTGTAAAAAAAATCGGTTGGGAATATACACCCTGATGTTAATAAAGCAAGCCTAAAATTGAAAATCGTTAAATAAGGAGGGAAGTATGTGCAGGGGGTAAAAATTAAGGTGGGGGAGGGCAGCCATTTTTGGCCAGACCAAAATTTCTGTACACACTCCTGCAGCTCCTGATAAAAATTTGGAAAAAAGGGCCTGTCCATCCCCCCCCCCCCTTTCGGTGGAAAAAAATTGAAATGACAGGCCTGGTTGTAACTAGTGGCGTAAAGAATGAAGGAGTCTTTACAGACTGGAAAAAATTTTTATAATTAATTCTTGCGAGGGCTAAATATACCAAAATATATTGATTTTTATTTTCCTCCCCTCCCCTAAATTATAGGCTTGGGCAAAAAGTACAAATTAAATACATAATATAGGTAAAAGGATAATTACGTTCAGAAAATGTGCATTCACATTTTGTTTCGAAACTTAGGGGGGGGGGGTAGGACCCACATGATTGTCCAAATGACAGGCTTGATTACATGTAGCCCTTATTCAATGAAAAAAACATCCAGAGTCGGATGACTTTTCATTCATGAACTCTCCTCTTTTACATTGAGAAAAGACTTCTTAATAGCTTCGAAACACGTGTCAACAATTTGAATAGAGTCGTTTATGCTTCAAAATGTTGTTATCCATTGTATTTAATCATTTTAAGCCTTGAGGACCGATTTCAAATCAAGACATAATGAAGATATGGGTATTTTAGTGAATCAATTTTTTGTAACTTAAGCCGCCCCCCCCCCTGCACTATTTTGGGGGGTGGTTACATCCGATTTCATACTCCAGGTGGCAATACCTTTCATAAAAACTAACTCCCATAATTATATTACAAAATTCTCACGGAGAACCAGTTGCTCTCAGACTACCAGCTGAAGTTTTACAGCCGTTCAAGAAAACCACGCGTGAGCACGGCTCGGCGTCGAAAGAAATGTCGCCAAGCCGAAAGGTAGCCAACCTACAGAAAAAACTGAAACCGTTCCGTAATACATTTTTCGGAGCTGCAGTTCAATTTATTCTAGTATTCAGCGTAAAATAAAATTGTCGACCATGTTTCGTCCGTTATCCCGTATTTACCGCAGCAACGCCATTGCTTTTACGTGGAAAATCGAGTAGACGAGATTAAAGCGGAGCTCATGTTTACATTTTCCTTGTCTATGATTGGTTCCGAGTTGCTGGACGATGCAACGATAAAAGAAGCATGTTCCTTCGCAAAGATGATACAGTTCCTCATTTAATTTCAATTTTCGAACTTAACTGCAGCAGTTAGTTCCAGAACTTTTTTTCTCGTAATTACTAAGCATAATTTTACGAAAAAGTGGTATTTTCTTTCGTGCCAGAATTTTTACTGCGAAACTTGATTTCTAGCAACAATTCTGGAGCTGAACCACGGACTATCCCGGGGGGCACAATGCCAACCTGTCTACCATCGCAGAGCAAGGAGAAGGAATGGATGCCGCATTTGGCTCCTTATCAAACTCGTTTTGCATTTGGCGCAATTCCCTAAAATTCACCGTTCGCTCGCTATTTTATTGTCCTAGGTGAATGATTAGCGCGCGTTAAATTAGTCTTAAAAATGAATTATTTTGACACATCCAGCGTTATACTTGACATATTGCCTAATTATTGTGTTGACTAAGTAATATTAAAAGAAAAATAAAGCGAAGCAGAAATTCAGGAAAAAACAAATTTAAACCAGCGAAATGCAACTTCACATGGCCTAGAACATTGAATAAATGAATGTTATTCTATCTAATGATTAATATCACCAGTATTTTAAATTTTTTCCTGACAACCATTCGATGATATTTTGTGTTGATTTTCTTTCTAAGTCTCTACGAGGTCTGGAAACATGGAAATCTAAACAAAAAAAAGCAAAAATTTTTTTGGAGTAATCCTTTCAAGACTAGATTGCTCTCAGTTTATGTATTAAAAAATGTACACTGAAGTGACAAAAGTCATGGGATACCTCTTAATATCGTGTCGGCCCTCCTTTTGCCCGGCGAAGTGCAACAACTCGACGTGACATGGACTCAACAAGTCGTTGGAAGTCTTCTGCAGGAATATTGAGCCATGCTGTCTCGATAGACGTCCATAATTGTGAAAGCGTTGATGGGGCAGGATTTTGGGCACGAACAGACCTCTCGATGGTGTCCCATAAATGCTCAATGGGATTCATGTCGGGCGATCTAGGTGGCCAAATCATTCGTTGGAATTGTCTAGAATTTTCTTCAAACCAATTGCGAACAGTTGTGGCCCGGTGACATGGCGCATTGTCATCCATAAAAATCCCATCGTTGTTTGGGTACATGAAGTCCATGAATGGCTGCAAGTGATCTCCAAGTAGCTGCACATAAGCATTTCCAGTCAATGTTCGGTCCAGTCGCACTAGAGGACCAAGGCCATGCCATGAAAAAACAGCCCACACCATTACGGAGCCACCACCAGCTTGAACAGTGCCTTGCTGACAGTTTGGGTCCATGGCTTCGTGGGGTCTGCGCCACACTCGAACCCTACCATCGGCTCTTACCAGCTGAAATCGTGACTCATCAAACCAGGCCACGGTTTTCCATTCATCTAGGGACCAACCGATATGCTCACGTGCCCACGAGAGTCGCTGCAAGCGATGTCGTTCTGTCAGTAAAGGCACTCGAGTCGGTCTTCTGCTGGAATAGCCCAAGAAATCCAAATTTCTCCGCACAGTTCTAGCAGACACGTCCATTGTACGTCCCACATTGATTTCTACGGTGATTTGACGCAGTGTTGCTTGTCTGTTAGAATTTACGACTCTTTGCAGACGTCGCCGGTCTCGATCTTTAAGGGCAGGCGGTCGACCACTGCGCTGTCCATGGTGGGATGTTATGCTTGAAATTTCATACTCTCGGCACACTCTTGACACAGTGGATCTGGGAATGTTGAATTCTCTAACGATTTCCGAAATGGCATGACCCATGCGTCTAGCTCCAACTAACATTCCGCGTTCAAAGTCTGTTAATTCACGTCGTGCGGTCATCATCACGTTAAAACCTCTTCACATGAATAACTTGAACAGAAATGAAAGCTCTGTAAAAGCACTGCGCATTTATACCTGTTCTATGCGATGCTACTGCCATCTGAAAATTTGCATATTGCTATCCCATGACTTTTGTCACTTCAGTGTATATTGCAGTTGATGTCAATATTGTGAAAACATGGTTTATAATTTTTATATTGCAATGCAATCTTTAAAACAGACCGAACATATATGGATATTATTTTGTATTTGTCAAACTATAATGTTGGATTTTATCATTATCAAGTAAATTTTTGAAAAATAAATAAAAAAATAAAAATCTTCATGTTGTCCTTTCATCAGTTTTGGCGTGTACAAAAAAAAATTGTTAATCCTTTGATGGTTTCAAGTACAAAATGCCATAATTTTGAACTGATCATTTGAAATTCCATGAAAAAGCATTGAATATTTTGTTTTAATAATCACTATTTTATCCCAAGTTTCATCAGATTTTTCGAAAATATAATTTTGTATCAAAATGTTTATAAGTAGTTTGATTGTAATTATATAGACAATGATTCCTTTTTTATTATAATTTATTTCCAATGACAACTGAAAATGAAAAATTATTAAAATTAAACACATAAAAGAAATAGTAAGAATGATGTCTTGGCAGAAAGTCCTTTGATAATGTTGAGATATGCCCCCCTCCCTCATATGGTTCATAATATTTATTGCTAAGCAATCAATAATAGTTTAGCTGCTAATCACCAGCAAATATTTCCTTTGAACCAATTCTCCTAGAGTACAAACCTAAAAAAAGGTGAATTAACAGTACTAGCATTCACAAACACTGAAACAGCGTACAGAACACACAAAGAAGGGTCATAAGATAAATATCTATTTAAAAATTCTTGACGCATTTGATCACTTATCATAATAAGTCGCACACATTTACTTTTATTTAAACCCAAGTAAGGGATTTTGTCGCAAGAAATGTAAAACGCTGCATAACATTTTTTGCAGAACTAAGTGGAAGTGAAATATTTATTAATAAATTTGAAATTGGAAAAGTGAAAATTAGAATTTAGCATGTGTAAAATAAACAAATAAATATATAAATTAATAAACTCTAATAGTATTCAATTTTAAGTTGTTCTTACGGTGGCCTATCTAAATCAAATACATTTGCTGTCAAATGTTTATTTATATTATTTTCTTTTTCATATTGCGAATTTCTTAAATTATTAAATTCCTTACTTTGTAAATAAATTTCAAGAAATATGGAAGTAAAGAAAAAGTTGACCCTATAATTCAATACATGTTTCATGTTTAAAATTCCGAAACGAAACACTATTTCACCATATAACGCATTCAAATTCAAAAAATATTTAGCTTTGATTTTAAACGTTTTCGGAATGCGCCATTGTGTCTTGCTAAAAAAATTTAGATTTTGGCGCGGAGAAGAAGGCGCCGGCGAAAGGGAAATACGCGCTGAAGGGTTGCCTAGCTGTTTTGCTCTGCGATGGTAGACAGGTTGGCATTGTGCTCCCGGGGGAGAAGGGGAAACGCGTTTCATTATAATTTTTTCGGGCAGTCCAGTTGATTATTGTCTGTGGTCGGTTGGACTCGGACCTCTTGTTGCTTTGTGGAGTGAAGTTTCTTTTCCCAAATTCAGGCAGGAGCGCCCCATGGGACCTCACTGTGACCTCCCAATAATTTCCGTATTCGGCACATTATGCTGATGATTCGGCAATTTGAAAACAATATTGCAACATTGAGATTATTTGTTCCTTTTTGTTTTTGGAAATATTTTTTTAAAAAATGCCAAATGTTTTTTCTTTCTCAATGTTATGTATGTACATGTGTGCATGCTTGTATTTTATCATTCGGAAAAATTGGAACTTCATTCGGCAAATTGATTATTTTCCCACTCCGAAAAATTTTAGTTCAAAGCGCCCCTGAACTCAGGCCCTGATTTTTCGCAGGCTTGGACTAAGGGGGGTGCGGGTGCCAATTTCCCACCTTCCAGGCTTTGAAAATTTTCATGCAAAAGTGGGAGAGTTTTAATGTTTCCCAACGAATTTTCCCTGAGTGAGCACTGTTTATCCCCCCCCTCCCCCAAATGGAAACACATAACGACCCAGGATTTGCGCATTTCTTTTCAAAGTTATTGCACAATGTAACAGAATTTGCCATTGACATTTTCAAAGCAGTGATTCACGCTTTTAGGCAATATTTTATTTTATTTTATTTATTTTTGTCATCTTCTTCATTATTTGTTTTCATTAATTTATTTTTTTCCTCCTTTGCACTTCGCCATTCTCGATAACAACGACAAAATTTGCATTAGGTTTTAAATATTCAAAAATTTTACATTTTGTTGGAAAATCTGAAGTCTAATCAACGCAAACTAATCGGAAAAGCTTTAAAGATACGTTACAAATAAATAAATTTCTGAACTTATTACTGTTTTTAATGTGCAGGCTTACTTAATTTCTTTCTTTTTTTTTTTTTTGTAAACCAAAGCAACTTTTTTTATTTAGTACGTACATGAATGTATAAGGTTGACCGTCTAAGGTTTTTTTTTTCAATCACACGGAGAAAAAGTCCAAGTAGCTTAATGGCTTTATTTATTATTCAATCTATTTTTTTCACAACCTTTTGCAATTCGAAATAACCCAAAAAGTGTACGTCAGCCAAAACTTTATTTACTACCAAATTTGCTTGATTACTTAAGATTTGTAGAGATAAATCAGATATCATTGTTTATGTAATCCATAATATATATTTTAGCTCTGGCAAATATCTCAATGACAAGAGAAAAAAACTAAAAAAGATCAATAGCACTTTACTTAGATTAGGTATAAATTAGCGCTAATAAAAGCACACTTTTTGTCATATGTGCTTTATGTACGATATAGTCAGATCAAGAAAAAAATATTGTTACAAATCTTGTAAATAGTTGTTGTTTTTCCTGCCTTGCATCATTTTCATTAGTTTTGGTTTTATCTGACGTCATGTTGCAAAAGTATCTGAAGATATCACTTTTATCACTTGTATACCGGCCCTGTAACACTTTGCAGTTTTTACACTTGCCCTAACTTTAATAAGCGTGAAGACATTTTCGCGCGAGTGTGTTTTTTTTCTTTTTTTACTAGAACTTTGTGAATGGATTGTTCAAGTTATGAATGAAACAGAATACTCCGGATTTTCTAGAATATTGTCGAATTTCTTTCCGTGTATAAATAGCTGGCCTTGAACACAAGTCAGTTAGTTTTTCTCAGATGTGATTTCTGAGATGCTCGTTTTTATTCGCTTTGGCGAATGTTGTTTTTGCTTTTGTAATTTCTTAATTACTGTTCACGTTAGATACGTGGTGCTGAGTTACTGTTGAGAGTACAGTGTACTGTTTGGTGCCTAATTGCTGGATGTTTAGCAATTGTTTCCTGCTCATATTGTAAATAGTGTATATACGTGTAAATAAATTTATAGTTACTTCCTCAAGATTGGACTGCTCATTTAAAGAAAGTTGAAAGTGCTACGGACTCGTTACAATTTTGGCGCCCAACGTGGAGCATCTTCAAGGACTTTCTTGGAATTATCTGTGAACTTGGACTTTTCTTCCTAAGGACTTTTTGACTTCGGAATTTTATGGTGATTACCCGAGCAATGGATGAACAACTGAAAAAACTCTTTGATGCGATCAACGCTGTTAAAATTGACCTCAAGAATGATATGGCGATTATGGCTACTAATCAAGAACAATTAAAAAATGATCTGGTTACTAATCAAGAACAGTTAAAAAGTGATCTGGCTACTAATCAAGAACAATTAAAGAGTGATTTAACCGCTAGCATAACTTCAAGTCAAGAAGAAATTAAGAGCGATCTAACGTCAATGAAAAGTTTGGTGGAAACTAAATTTATCAACATGGAAAATAAAGTGGAGGCTCTAGAAGATCGAATCATCACAGTAGAAAACCACGTGGAAAAGAAAATTAAAGAATTTGAATCAAAGTTATCAGGATCCTGCAACAACTCAGACAGCGTTGAGAACCGAATCACCACAATAGAAAACCATATGGAAAAGAAAATTAAAGAACTTGAATCGAAGTTATCAGCATCCTGCAACAACGCAAATGACTGTGTAGCTGCAGCTGGAACTTCTCGTCCATCCATCAAACTTGCCACGTTTGACGGGAAGACCTCGTGGAATATTTACAAGAAGCAGTTCCTCATCGTTGCAGAAGCAAACTCCTGGGACTCTTCCACAAAAGCCTGTCACCTTGCAGCCTCGCTGAGAGGGGATGCAGCTGATATACTACAGACCTTTCCAGAGGACAAGCACGGTGACTTCGAAGCCTTATCATCGGCCTTGGAGCTTCGCTTTGGCGAATCCTGCCAAAAGAATTCAGCCAACTTCAGCTCAAATCCCGACTCCAGAGAGCTGGAGAGACTTTGCAAGTTTTTGCAGCAGACGTTGAGAGGCTTTCCCATCTCGCCTTCTCGGACTGTCCTTCGGGTGTTCGCGATAGCCTGGCCCTGAACTACTTCATAGATGGAGTGCGAAATCCAGAAATTCAGACGGCTCTCCGGATGGCGGACATCAAAGATCTTAAACCCGGTCTGGTCTACGCAATGAAGTTCGAGGCTGCACAGCTAACATCCCGTAAGGATCGCCACTCAATCAGGGGCGTGGAAGTAAGTGTCCAGGATTCAAACTCAACTCGTCTCTCGGAAGTTGAGCGACAAATCAAGGAGATCTTGGGGACCCTGAAGAAGACTCGCAAAGACCAAAGTGGACAACCACTGAAGTGCTGGAAATGTGGCGGTGAGGGCCACGTACGAAGGAACTGCGAAGCCCGCCAAGAAACAAGAGGGAAGGGTACCTCTTCCTCTCCAGCTCAGGAAAACTAAGCTATGGCAATCTCGCGGGGCGGAGGTCGCCAAATTGGAATGAGCCCCATCCTAAAGTTTTCCAGATTTCTTCAAGAAGTGGCGGCTGCAACGGACTCTTCATTTACGCTTATGTGAATGGGTTTCCCTGCGAAATGATTGTGGACACAGGAGCCAACGTTACCATTATTAAGACTGATGTGGCTCGTCAATTTGGACTCAAGATCTTATGGACGCCGCCCTGCGTTACTCTTCAAACTGTGACAGGTGACAAAATCGAGATTGAAGGAAAAGTGAACTTAGAAATAATGTTCGGAAGCGCCACTTACCATCACACGGCATTCGTCGCTGACATTACAGATCCCTTCATTCTCGGACTGGACTTTTTGAAAACATTTGATTTTTCTATCGACTTTAAAAATAATGAGCTGCACTCGATGAGGGAAGACATAGCAATTTTCAACGCTGAAAATAACTTAAAATCCGCTCATCAAATAATAGCCCAAACAGATTTATTGATTCCCCCAAGATCAGAAATACTAATACCTGGCTCCATCAAGGAAAACAACAGCTTTAAATTCGGCCTAATTGAATATCCTAACCAGAGTAATAGCCCAAAAGGAGTACTAGTGGCATCTACGCTTGTGGACCTTTCAAGGAATGCAGTTCCTGTGAGAGTCGCCAATGTAAGTGAAAGACCGAGGAATATCAAGAAAGGAGAAGTGTTGGCAACTTGTACTCCCGTAAACTGCATCCTCAGAAGAATTGATTCCTCCGAGACTGTGTCTTCCGAATCCTTGACTTCGAAATTAATTGGGAGTGCAGCATTATCGAAGGATCAAAGATACGCTGCGGAAAAATTGGTGGACGACTTCAAGCAGGTGTTTTCATCTACACCCGAAGATGTTTGTCGCACGAGTTTAGCGCAGCATAGGATCGACACTGGAGATCATCCCCCTATCAAGCAGCATCCAAGACGACTACCGTTCGCCAAGAAGGAAGAGGTTGAGATCCTCGTAAAAGAGATGCAGGAGAATGACGTCATCGAACCCTCATCCAGTCCTTGGGCATCCCCTATCGTCTTGGTCCGAAAGAAAGACGGCTCCACCAGATTTTGTGTTGACTACCGACGCCTGAATGACATCACCAAAAAGGACAGTTACCCTCTTCCACGGATCGATGACACTCTGGACACCCTTTCCGGACACAAGTGGTTTTCGACCCTGGATTTAAAGAGCGGCTACTGGCAGGTGGAGATACACCCCGACGACCGAGAGAAGACGGCGTTTACAGCCGGACAAGGCTTGTGGCAGTTTAAAGTGATGCCCTTCGGCCTCTGCAATGCACCAGCCACGTTCGAGCGTCTTATGGAATCAGTATTACGAGGACTCTCTTATGAATCCTGTCTTGTCTACTTGGACGACATCATCATCATAGGACGCAGTTTTGAGGAACATTTGGCTAATCTTAGGAAGGTGCTGCAAAAGCTTAAGGAAGCCAACCTGAAGTTAAGCCCGTCCAAATGTAATTTGTTCCGCCGTGAGGTGAACTACCTTGGTCACATTATCTCTTCCGAAGGTGTACGAACAGATCCAGATAAGGTATCAGCAGTCAAGAATTGGAGCCGCCCCGAAAATGTCCATCATCTGCGAAGTTTCCTGGGGCTCTGCACGTACTACAGGAAGTTTGTGAAGGGTTTTTCCAACATTGCACGACCTTTGCATAAGCTGACGGAGAGCAAACAAAAATTTGAATGGTCCAAAGAATGCGAGGATGCATTTCTACAGCTGAAGGAGGCTTTAACATCAACGCCTATTCTCTCTTATCCTCAGCCTGAAAAATCCTTCATACTTGACACTGATGCGAGCCACGAGAGCGTTGGAGCTGTTTTTATCTCAAGAAATAGACGGTAACGAACATGTCATCGCTTACTGGAGCAAATGCTTATCCAAGTCGGAGCGAAATTATTGTGTCACGAGAAAGGAATTGCTCGCCATAGTTAAAGCTGTAGAACATTTCCATCATTACCTCTACGGCCGTAAATTCCTGCTCCGGACTGATCATGCCTCTTTAACTTGGCTTTTGAATTTCAAGAATCCAGAGGGCCAGGTAGCCAGGTGGATACAGCGGCTCCAAGAATATGACATCGAGATTAAGCACCGAAAAGGTTTGTCACACGGTAATGCTGACGCATTATCAAGAAGACCTTGTTCCTAGAACTGCCATTATTGCTCCCGAATTGAGAAACAGTACGGGACGACAATCCCTGCTGCCTGTCAAGTTACTGCTACTTCATCATCTTCAGATCCTGATCCATGGAGTGACGACCAAGTTAGAAAAGATCAGCTTGAAGACCCAGACCTAAAGCCTATCATAGAGTTAATGGAAAAAGACAGTCGGCGACCTAGTTGGCAAGACATTTCTATCTACAGTCCTGCAACGAAAAGATACTGGGCTCTATGGAAATCTCTCCAGTTGCGAAATGGCGTCCTGTATCGGAAATGGGAATCTGACGATGGTAAAGCATTCAAATGGCAGTTACTCCTTCCCAGATCAAGAATTCCAGACGTTCTAAAGGAATTGCACAGTAGTCCGACTGGAGGACACTTTGGTATCTTGAAAACCCTCCACAAGGTTCGAGAGCGCTTCTTCTGGAGCAAGGCGAAGGATGACGTGGAGAAGTGGTGTCATTCTTGTGACGCCTGTGCTGCCCGTAAAGGACCGAAGAGAAGAAGCCGCGGGAAGCTACATCTTTACAACGTAGGAGCTCCTTTCGAACGAATCGGAATCGACATTCTTGGTCCTCTACTGATGGGAACAAATACATCCTCGTTTCCATTGACTATTTCACCAAATGGCCCGAAGCATATTCCATTCCGGATCAAGAAGCTACCACTGTAGCAGAGACTCTAGTCCAGCATTGGATCTCGAGATATGGGACACCTTTGCAGATCCACTCCGATCAGGGGAGAAACTTCATCTCTGCTGTGTTTAAGGGCCTATGTAAAATCCTCAAAATTGAGAAAACTCGAACGACACCACTACACCCACAATCGGACGGCATGGTGGAGAGATTCAACAGGACAATCCTTAATAATCTCTCGCTTATGGTCTCCAAAAATCAACAGGATTGGGACAAGAAACTTCCTCTGTTCCTGCTGGCCTACCGCAGTGCCGTCCACGAGACCACCGGATATTCCCCATCACAGATGCTCTTCGGCCGAGAACTTCGGCTACCTTGTGATCTCGTCTTCGGTCTCCCTCCAGATGCGCCTTCATCGCCTGAGGAGTACGTCCAGGATCTCCAGGCCCGGTTGGAAGACGTTCATCACTTCGCACGGGAGCGAATCAACATCGCGACGGAGAAAATGAAGACCCGATACGACACAAGGTCCACTGGCCATGACTTTCAAGAAGGTGACAAGGTGTGGCTATGGAATCCCATCCGACGTAAAGGTCTGTCACCCAAATTGCAGTCGCATTGGGATGGACCCTACACAGTCCTTCACCGGCTGAACGATGTCGTAGTGAGGATCCAGAAGTCATCACATTCAAAACCTAGGGTTGTACATTATGATCGGCTAGCCCCATACTATGGCCATAGTTCATAAAGTAAATCTAAAGCTACCATGGTAATTTGTTTGTAAATTTTGTAAATAACTTTTGCCTTTAATTGTTTGTAATATTACTTTATCAATGTTATTATTTCTTTCATGTTCTCATTGTTATTGTTTATCATGTTTATGATTGGTCATTATGTAATGTGTGCATCTGTAAATTTTCCCTTGCTTCCTTTCTGGGAATTGTACTGCCCGGGACGTGCAGTCCTTGGGAAGGGGGCAATGTTACAAATCTTGTAAATAGTTGTTGTTTTTCCTGCCTTGCATCATTTTCATTAGTTTTGGTTTTATCTGACGTCATGTTGCAAAAGTATCTGAAGATATCACTTTTATCACTTGTATACCGGCCCTGTAACACTTTGCAGTTTTTACACTTGCCCTAACTTTAATAAGCGTGAAGACATTTTCGCGCTGAGTGTGTTTTTGTTTTCTTTTTACTAGAAGTTTCGTGAATGGATTGTTCGAATTTATGAATAAACAGAATACTCCAGATATTTCTAGAACGTAGTAGAAATGTCCTTCAGAGTATAAAAAGCTGGCCTTGAACACAAGTCAGTTTAGTTTTTCTCAGATTGGATTATTGAGAGGCTCGTTTTTATTCGCTTTGGGCGAATGTTGTTTTTGCTTTTGTAATTTCTTAATTACTGTTCACGTTAGATACGTGGTGCTGAGTTACTGTTGAGAGTACAGTGTACTGTTTGCTGCCTAATTGCTGGATGTTTAGCAACTGTTTCCTGCTCATATTGTAAATAGTGTATATACGTGTAAATAAATTTATAGTTACTTCCTCAAGATTGGACTGCTCATTTAAAGAAAGTTGAAGGTGCTACGGACTCGTTACAATATGTATAAAATTTTGGATACAGAAATATCCTTGGAACTCTGTGCTTTTATAATAAACTTTGATGCCAAATTTTCGCCTTTCAAAGAACTTTTTTGATCCCAATATAATAAAAGAAATCCCGTGTACAAATTACATAGTAATCAATAGACATTACTTTTTACTACTAAGTTTTTATTATTGTAATGTGTCAAGAGAATACTAAAAACCCATTTATGCCCAGTAGCTTAAAAACGGGACGCTTGTTAGTTACTGCATATACAAAAACCTGTAATAGGTATATCATTTTATTAAAGCTGTTTTTCAAAAGTTTAATAGTCCTTCTTCTTGAGAAAACCAGTTAGAGTCACTATTGGGACATCAGAGTTTATTTATTGACAGCTTTTTTTCAGACAAATCAGTCAAGCAACGATCCAGCATGGGTAGCACACAGAAAAAGTAAGTTTTTTTTTTTTTTGAAAACCTTTTTTTCATAAAATTAAAACTATTTTAAAATGATTTGCTTTTATTTGATCAGAGATGCCTTCTGTAATGTTACTTTGCAAAAGTAAAGTCAAGTAAGGTCGTATTTTGCTCACATATCTGAAAAATATCCCATAAACAGGACGTTAAATAACTTAATAAATATGGCTAGGGGTGCCCACAGGGGGGGATTATGGCGCAAGTTGCGCCATCAAAATTGGGGGGGGGGGATTTTTTTAAACTAATTTATTTATTTATTTAAATTATTTATTAATTTACTTTTTAAATTAAATTATTTACTGATTTTTTATTGTAAATCATTCATTAATTTATTTTTTTAACTTAAGTTATTTCTTTATTATTATTTATTTATTTATTTTGTTTGTATATGTGTGTGTGTGCGCTTGGAATCTCTGAAAGGGGAAAAAAACGATTCTATTCTGCGCATAATTAGTACTTTAAAAATATACAAAAAAATAATAGTTTTAATTTAAAAAAAAATAAAAATATTAAAAAATATAAATAAATAATGTTTAAAAAAATAATATTTAAAAAATAAATAAAATGAAAAAGAGGGATAAAAATCACAATAGGGTTATGAAAAATTGGGGGGGGGGGGATTTGCGCCACTGAGCTTGGGGGGGATGGGCACCCCTGAATATGGCAACGGCGAACTAGCCTAAAATGTATGTGTAAACCATTCCAAGTAAGAGTTTTAAGCAGATAAAAATTGAAAAAAACTTGGGCATTAATTGGTTAATTATTTGAATTTGAACTGTAAAAAATAAGGAATTCATCAGTATTGGAAAAGACTTCAGAATTTGGCTTTTGATCATTATTTTTTTTTTAGAAAAATAAAAAAAAATTATTCCTAATAAACGCATTAAACAAGAGAAAAGATATCTGCAATGTTTTTTTTTAATATTTAAACAAAATATATGTGAATATTTAAAAGTCATTAACAATTAACAAATAAAGTCTTTGTGACTTCTGTTCTTAAAAATAGCGTTTAAACAAAATAAACCGGGTTTAAACCAAAAAACCTTGGTTTGAACTTATTTTTTAATTCGGTTTTTTCCAACCCTGTTAGATATCATTTCTCATAACACTAGACAAAAATTATATTGTAATTTGTGCAAATAGAGTAAATTCTGAATTGAAATGAGAAGTAAAAAAAACTTTTGGCTGTATTCATACCAAGGCCCACCGAAAGTCTTGAGCCCACATGAAATCTAGGCCCCAGCCCCCACTATAGCTTAATAGGACCCTGCCTACAGGGCTGCAGCGAAACCATGTCAGCCAGGTAAACTTGGGAACCGGCTAAAAATCGGGTTGTGCGAGTCTTATGTTTCGTGTAAAATATAGTTTGTTTGCATTTTGTGCACCTGGCAGCCACGGACGCTTCCATCTGAAAAAGGGGAGTTAAGTTTTGGATGCGCACTACCCGATGCCTTCAGCTTTTGTTCACTTACTACTTCTTCGTTGCTTTTCCCCCCTATTTCGAGAAAGTCCGAAGAGACTTGGCGCGTGCGCAGATGCTGCGGAGGTCGCATGAAATAATTTTAGACAGTACTGTCCGGTCTTCTTAGGTAAAACCTTCCGCGCATTTAAGCATGCGTCAGGTCTTCTCTGATCTTACCAAAATAGGGGTCATAGGTAAGATAACAATAAGGGGAAGAATTATAAGAATCATTTTAAGCCGTATCTAACAACGTGGAACGATGCTAATTTAAAATTCATAGTTTAGTTGAACATGTCAAAAGGATGTAGCAAATGCAAATTTTTAATTGAAAAATTCAGAAAGTTATCACCCACAACCCATCTGAACTTTTTTAAGTGGAACTGTTCGCGAGTGCTAGGCGCGGCTTTCAAGAACGGACAGTACATACTCAAACATGTTTTATGGAAAATCTTTACGTGTTTGAGAAAATGGATGCCATATTTGAAATAAGAGCACCAAATACAACGGCCACCGCTTTGACGAGTCACGTTTGTTCTTAACAGTTTTGATTCAACAAAGCGGATGATTCAAAAAGCGGATGATTCAAAAAAAGCGGCAGTTCAATGAAGCTGGACGTTGTTCTGCTTTTGGCGATTCGATTTATTAACGCGGCTGACTCAAGAAATTACTGATTCAATCAATCGGCGGCCACTGTATAGTACAAAAGTCCATCCTTACCATACAATCAATTTTTCATGACTCAAATTTTGCTGGCCT
>JAXGGA010007373.1:0-63140 GCA_038373865.1 Uloborus plumipes
TGTGGACGACATGAGTGACTTCCATTCATGTTAAATCTTTGTATTTCAATTCAAAAGTATTTCTTAAAATTACTTTTCATTTTTCATAAGTTCAAAATTATTTTGAATTTTCACAAATTATAAACGTTTACTGGTACTGAAATTATACATTTATTTGACAGTAATTATCTGTTCTTATTCTCCCCCATCAATATTACTCATGTTTGTGAGACCTATTACAGATTAAATTGAAAAAATAAAAATTTTAACAAGTGTTCCGATTGACCCCTATCAGCGGGGTGATTCGGAACACCCATAATTTGCTATATATTTTAATAGTAATTGTTCAAAATCTTTTTTCTTTGCTTGGAATATCAAAAGTAAAGCAAGACCGAAGTTTTTGTCCAAAAAATAAAATTAAAAAAAAATCTTTTAACTGCTTTTTTTACAAACAAAGCTGAAAAGTGTTCCGATTAACCCCATTTTACGGTACGTAAAAAGTAAATAAGCGAATAAATGAAGTTACAGCACCTTTTAAGCAATGAATCAAATATATTTCTTCCACACTTCCATAGAAAAAAGCTTTCATTGTTTTCAAGAAAGAATTAAAAATAGAAAGCACATCAAAATACATTTTATCAAAACAAAAGAAAGAAAAAAATGTTCGTAAATGAACATCCTTAATTTTATTTTTAATCCGTTGCCAATAAAGTAAAATAAATATTTCAATAAATATACTTTAGGAATGCAATAAGTAATAAAATGTTCTCTTAAATAATTAATTTTTGTTAGAAAAAAAATCGTCTGCCAAATTGCTTATTTATTATTAGTGTTTTTTTTTTACAGTCGATTTTTTCTAGCAAAAATTATTCATTTAAGAAAACATTTTATTTATTTATTCATTTTTGATAATTGGCAACGGATTAAAAATAAAGTTCAAGCCATTTTCTTGTTGATAACGAGTTTGTCTTTTTTTTTTTTTTTTATTTGCTTTCTTTTCGTTTTTTTTTTTTTTTTGGAAACGATTAAGGATTTTTTTTATGGAAGCAGCATTCTTTATGTATGTCATGTTACTATACTATACGTATATACTTACGTACTATATTGGCTGCATTGTTTAAAAGGTATGACAACTTTATTTATTTATTTATTTACTTTTTGGTGTCTATTCCATCAGATTTTGTTTTTTGAAATTAGCCTTAAGTGTTAAAAATGTTATGTTGACATAATTTGCAGTCTCAGAAAATTAAGAGAATATTAATCATATGCCGATATCGATTTACGGGGAAGTAGGCTCGTTTAGTTCTTGACAGAACTTCTTGTTAATTTTACTAAAGATACCTGTAGGTATTAAAGAGATATTTTCATCTTCAGAAATGATATTAAACGACAAAGGTTGGCATGGGGAAAATTTTAAAAATCTGGAGAAAATTTCAGATAACTGGATGAATTGCAACAAGAGTAAAAAATGAATTTTTTTTTATTTGCATGAATAAAATTTTTTTAAATATGTATTAATCTCATTAACAACAGAATTAAAGAATAGAGAGGCCAGCCAGTTTCTTTATTCAGATTTTTAAATTTCCGTTTTGCAAGTAAAAATCTTATTAGAGCAAAATTTCAATCTTTAGTGCATAAGTAGGGGAAGACCGCCTATATTGGACCCCCTAAGAACAGGAGGCCTATGTCGCTCAATGTGAAGCAAAACAGAAATGCAAAATAGGCCATCGTGAGCTAAATTTAATCAGGAACCGCCCTAGGAGCTTATATTTTCTGAAAATATGAAAATTATTTTGTAAAAAATTATCTTATAAAAAGTTGCAAAAGTCCAATTTAGGAATATATGCGCCTAAATTGAACCATGCGCTTCCTAAATTGGACCGTACGAAGAAATCATCGAATAATTTATATTTGAACTATACAACTTTTTCCCAGGGTTTGCAACAGAATTTCTTTTACTTCAGCCTCACTTAGGCAGTATTGATAAACTCGCCGATGGCATTTCATACACTTAATAATGTTTTGCGCTTCATCTCTATGACAAATATTGCAATAACAATTGTTTTGTGCAGTTTCTTGCTTCTTCTTGTGTGACTTTTTCTGCTCTATGCCTCTTTTATACGGCGTTAGAATGATTGCTGAGATAGCCTTCCTTTTTGTTCCTTCTATTTTTTAGGCAAAGATGATATGTGAGCCGGCTTTAAATAATCATAATTAGAGTTGATAATCATGTTTTGATGAGAACTATCCGCCGATTCTGCAGAACTTGTACTAATTTAAGTCGTAGCTAGTTCTTGTACATGGTGTACAACTTACACCGAACATGTAACCTGTTCAGTGTTCACTTTGAGTAGTTTTATCTGGACTACTTGCCCCTAATTCTATTACAGCCAAATCAATGTCATTAAACACATGCCAATTAACAGGCTAAACTCCTGTTCTTTAGAATCAACTCACAGCTTTTGCCATGGCCTTGATTGCGGTTTGCCCATAAGAGTTACCAAACAGTTCTCCTGTGCGATATTAGATAATGGATCTCATTAGATGTTCTCGCATCCATGTATCACATGCTCGATTAAAATATGTAGACAGAGACTGAATAAAGACCACATCTACGTGTATGATGTGCTTAAAGAGAAATTATTATTATATCGTTTTCGTTAGCCAAGTTTATTGCATCAATGTTCTTTATGTAAGTGCTGTGCCTATCCATTGATAGAAAGACATTCTTTTTACATTGTGTGCTTGGATTAACAGTTTTGATGAAATGTTGTATCAATTGTGTGAATTATCGTTTGTGATCCAACCTTTTTTTTTTGAACAAGCATATTGCTCACCAGGGAAGCTTTTACGATAAGTTCATACATGGAACCGTAATCTTTTGAAAATAAGCATGGGGATCTTGCAATTCTGTTGCACTCATGTAACAAATAACCAGTGTAGTATTTCTACCACGTTCAAAACTCATTACTGCTCCAACCTGGTGTTTATCTCTATACGTCAATATATTTTGGGGCTTTTGGACCATGAAAAAACCGGCTTCATCTGCATTGAACATTTTAGTAGCAATATAAATTGTTTCCTTTGAAAATCTTTTTGAAATTATCGAAGAATTTCATAATTTTCTCTCGGTAAACCAGTATACATTTTATTTAAGTTAATAAATATGTTTCACAACCTGAAACTGCAGCTTAATGGATGAAGAGAAAAAAAAACATGCATTTTAAGAAGTTGCGGCTTTTACTTGATAAAAGAGTGCTTGATAAAAAAGTTTAAATGAATATCGTGAATAGGTGTTAAAGTATATTTAAAAAAAGTTTTAACTACGCTATTAAATAAGACGAGTCACTAATTTTATGTTACGATTAATAAAAAGTCTTATTTAAAATCATACTCTTAAATTGGACCACCGGTCCAATATAGGAAATTTTTTTCGGTCCAATAAAGGAAAACACGCCATTTTTTATTCTTCAGATTATTGCTCTGTCAAAAATTATCACAATCGGGCATATAAATACATCAATGTAATCCTTATTAAACACAGTTTATAATACTGTAACAGCATTTTACCGCAATTCACAAGTTTTTGAGTTATCCTTCTAGAAAGAAGTTCACAAAATAAGATTTCGCACGTTTTCAACACAAATCAAGCCGTAACTCACGCTAAACAGTTCGAAGACTGGTGAAACTTCATACACATTGATTTTATTCCTAAAACTTCATATTTTTACTGTTAAAATGTAGCACAGATCTCCGTACTAGATTTTAAGCCCGAGGTCCAATTTAAGCAGTGGTCCAATATAGGCGGTCTTCCCCTACATGTATATTTTATTGACTTTTAGTGCCCATAATCCGGTCTCTTATATAATGCTCAGATAGAAAAATGATAATAATGACTACATAAATTAATAACAAAAAAAAAATAAATAAATAAAAAGCAAGCAAGAAGAAAATAAGCATACATAGCCGATTGAGAGGGAAGAAACATCAATCATCAACTCATTTATTAATGGACTACAAACTTTTTCATGTCTGATGTTAGTAAAGGAATATCCGAAATTTATTTCCACGTTTTGTAGGTAGAACCACTACTCCAATTTTTTATTCAACCCTTGTTTTTTAAAGGCAATTTTGAAGTTTCACGACATGCGCCTGAACAAAAAGTGCTTACTTCATTTCGCTTTGATAGATTTTCCACCGTGAGAGAAATTTTAAACTACTTTTCTTTACAAAATGCGATTGAATAACAAAAAAACGAGGAGGGGGGGGAGGAGAAATAAAGCGAATTTCGGTACTCAAGATAATTTTAAAATAAACAATTAAATAAATTCTGTACCTCAGAACCAGACTAACGTAAGTCCATTTTCGTCATTTTTCAGTAGAGGGCGAAAAAGAATGTCGAATACATGCAGAGGATGAGACTCGCGCTCTTGTCACGCTGCTAAATAACTGTGAAGGAATTTTTTCAAAGAATACTGTTTTAATGGGTCAATGTTGAATAAGATTCTACGTACAATGAAGCAAAAAAGTGAAAATGGCCATTTTTGGACTTACGTCGTTCTGGTCCTGAGGTACAGAATTATTGTCCATCCTTTTGTGTTTTTCCAGAAGTTTCAAAAGTGAAGATTGTTTTCGTTTTTTCATCCTATTTGAAAGGAACTTCACAATTTATATTTAAACGTTTATTCGTAGCAGCATTTTTTATGAGATTGATTTTGAAAAAGGAAGTTTTGGGAACAACTTAAGAGAAAGAACAGTGCGAAAATTTAACCGACTTACATATAATTAAAGATTCTGAGTTAGTGGCGCCTTTGATTTGAACAATTTATAACTTTTAATGAGTTTCTCCACGTCTCCTTTTGGTAAGAATACCAATGTTTTTCATCAGTATTACATAATTTTAAGACAATTGAATATCATTAGCTTTCACACGAGTAAACAATCCCATATTAAAAAGGAGACTATGCGGTTGTATTTAGTCTTAAAATAATCTTACATGAAAAGCAGAAGAGTGTTGCTTGCTAACAACAATATCAAAAATCATGAATTAATTGAAATGCTGCTTTTGCACGTTCAAGGTACATTGAAAGTGAACAATATTAAAAATGCAATAGTTATCGATAAAGAAGTAGCAAGTAAAAAGCTTCAGAATACGTACATTTAGAAATAGTTTTCAATTATTTTCCTACTAGCGGTACCCGCACGGCTTTGCCCGTGGTATAAAATTAAAAGTTCATTTGTAAAATAATTGTAAAAACAGAAAAAATGCTCTATTTTAGTTGTAATTCAACTATAATTCCTTCAAAGTATGAGATAAAAATCCGGTATGGACACCACGCTACTTAATTTTACGTGTAAATTTCTTGGTAGATGCCTTAAGTGCTAAAATAGTGCTTGGAGTGAGCAAGATAACAGTTCAAACATTTATATCCCTAGTTTGCCACGAAACAATGCAAAAAAAAAAGATGTTTTACAATGATTAATCTCCTAAATATCGCCGATTTTAACATCATTCAGTGGATTTTTCGCAAAATATCGCCAATAGCGCCAAATTGAGTCCAAATAAAAAAAGAAAACATTTTTTTCGCCAACTTGGCTATTTGTCGCCAAATTGGCGGCAAATACTTGACGACCAAAAGCTTGGCGATATATTGCCAAGTGGTCGCGCCAATTCATATCACTTTTGTCTGCATTGAAATGAACACAGATTTAACCATAAAAGGGGTAAAACACCCCTTGGAACATTCGAATGCAACTCCAAGGGGAGATGGACAAAAATAAGCTAAAAGAGAAAATCAGAACAATTTTGTTGCTCACAGAAACCAACAGAAATCTTACCTAAGTTTAAAAGAAGAAGAAAGTTTTCTTTCCTAGCTTTAAAAACAAAACAATACATTTTCCGAAACGAAACACTTTAAAAAGAACGATGCAATAACTCAATTGATACGATATTTGGTTAATATGTGCTTTAGGTACCCTTTTCTCGCTAAATGGGCGATAGGCGCCAAGCGTGATAACCCTGGCTATTTTGCGTAGTTTCTCTCGGAGCTTCCACTTCCGCGAGACACGCAAAAACGCGCCAAGTAAGGTTCCAAAGCATTTTCACCGGGAAAAAGACAGAGTTGCCAGAGAATTGAAACAAAACAATACTACGCCTCCTCTAAAAAAAATATTACAAAATACTACTGTTTCCAAACGTTGCCAAAATCAATGTTGCTGAAATGCGAAATCAATGAAAATGAAAAAAAAAAAAAAAATCCGCCAAATCTTTTAATTAAGTCATTAGTATATTCGAAACAGGGTTGCCGGAAAAATACTACGCTCCTTATTTGGGCCGAAAAAATATTACCGTAGTATCAAAAATACTACGTCTGGCAACGCTGGAAAAAGAACGAAACAAAAATAGGTATGAACACGTAACCATGGTAACAAAGTTGATTTCCGTTGATAAAATAATTGATTTCATCTCTCTTTTCAAACAAATTTTATTCTCGAGATGAACCATTTTAGAATCGTTTGGCTTGCTTTACTGAAGGTAAGCCTTGAATTCCGGGATTCTAAAAACAGTTTTTACAGCTCTCCTGATGATCGTAGAAACTTCGAAAAAACTTCATTTTGTGCAGAAAATTTCAAGCTTTCGAATGACATAAGACTTGAAAATGTGTATGAAATATTTCTTCCCTATTTTATTGAATTTCCGCTAAGAATTCGAATAGAAAAAGAACGAAATGGAATTTTCGAAAAATCGCTTCGAGGTGCAAAACTACATACTACAAACTAATTTTGTGCCAAGTGGCATGAAAATCGACCGAACGGTTTTGGCGCTACGCGCGTAACAGACAGACAGACAGACCCACCTTCAGCTTTATTATTAGTAGAGATAGAGATAGAGAAGAGATGATCGTTCACCCTGGTTGGCCTAACATTTGAAATTTTCAGAAATAAGCAGCTTTGTGCTGAAAAGTAAAATTAAAAATAACGTTTAATTGCACAGAACAGGTTGGTTACTGCAGACACGTTTTTCTGATTTACAAAGAGCACCTTTTTAAGTCTAATTATTGAGCATATGAAGGAAAAGTCGTACGGAAAAAAAGTAACTTTTGTCTAGTCTAACTTCGAAGCACAAGAAATTTACGTGCAAAGTTATATTTGAATTTACTACTTTCGACTGATCTTAGAAATTAAAATTCTCTGTAAAAACAAACAAGCAAAAAAAGAATGGTAGCATAACATAAAATTAACATCAAATCTCTCTTTTTTTTACGATGCAACTAAAATAAACTAAAGAGAGGGAAAAAAAGCCGCGAATGTGAAGCAGACAAGAAGCGCGCTTTTTTATGTCGCACATTACCCTTTTTTTCCCCTCCAATAAAGACGGGCATTTTTGTTATTTTCCCCTATGCTAGGCGATGATGAAAACATGTGGAAAGGATTAAGCTCTGTTTTCATAAGCTCGGTGAAACCGTATTTGAAACAGAGCAAAAAGATATGAAAATAAGGAAGGATAATAAATACAGTCAAGTTAATTTCCGGACATTTAAAAAAAGTCGGAAAAGGCTGTTGCTTTTTTGCAACTCATCTGCGTTTATAAAAACTTACTAAACACTGCAAAAAAAAAGGGGGGGGGGAGACTGACAGGAGTCGAAAAATTCGGTCTCAAAACTGTTGAAATTCCTTTGCGTTCACAGAAAGGTGCAAAAAGTGACGCCGCTTCAAAGGGTTGCGAAAAGAAATTTTCCGCCTTTTTTTCAACACATTTATATAAGTCGCTTAGTATGGCTACGATATCATAAAATCATTATAACATAAACAGGTATTAGTATTTTAGTGCTTCTTTTTTACTGCATGTCTTTTAAAATTTTTTCTCGAGATTCCCTGTGGTTAATTTTTAAAAAATCTATATTCTTGTAAGAAAAATGTAGACAAGAAAGTGTGATTTCTTTTCACATTATAATTCGTCCCTTAAAGTAGTTATAGTAAAGTAAGAGGAGTAGGTAGTATAAAATCTCTTGTAGATTTCAAACTTGTTTTTGAATACATTTCTTGAAATACACCAAAAACAACAGTTGCAAAAGATTAAGGGGACAAATTATAAATGACATTTTACCATTCGTTTTATTTTTAGTGCACTTCGGAAATGGATTCACAAAGCCTGATAAACCAGCCAAGTAGAGGTTTGGAAAATGGTGGGTCGAGAGAACATTCGAAACCCCGAATTTTCCGAGTGGGGTTCCGAACGGGGCAGACAGATCCTATTGTCCCACCCCCACAACGTCTGCTGCACGTGCTGGGACGAGGTGAACGACCCGCGTGAATAGAGGGATGTTGAACCACCCCCTAAAATTGAAAAGGGGGAAAAATGAACTTTTACTTTTAAAACGCTTTTCCCCAAAACGTGAATGCGAGAGAACAGAACCACTGGCTTCTGAATTTGCTGGCAGTGCATGATTTACATCAACACTTGTTTCTGAAAACAGATCCTGTGAATTGTTTCTACTATAAAAGACAATTTCGCAGTTCAGATGACATATTTCTTACAGATCATTAAAAGCTTTTCGAAAACATGTGAAGTCCTACTTTAGGGTAAAAAAATAATAATAATAGTTTCGGATGTGGAGATTTCTTATTGAAATACCTTCTGCATACAAAAAACACCGTGCTACATAATTATTTGACTCATTTTAGAACAAATCAAATTTCTTAGCTTTGAAAGTCTTTTAATTAAATGCTACTTGGGTTAGGGATGCTATTTCTTTCTGTTTTCGTTTTTTCTCTTTTTTTTTTTTTCTTGGAGATATATAAGAAATGTACTTCAATATCGTTGCGTTTTGCGTCTGTCCGCACGCTTCTTTTTTTTTTCTTTTTAAATTTCACAGCGTAGTGAAAACACCATTTTTAATCAAATCTTTTTATTTTAAATTGTTTTTAATTCACGGTGTCAGCAATTTTTGGTCAGATAATAAAAATGATTATTTTAACCATTCGCTTCAATTTTAAATTTGAAAATATAGATTTTTTTTTCAATTTAACTGAAACTAAGAGAGAGAAAATATTGAGATGGATTGTAATAAGGTACTTTCTTGCTATGAAACGTGGGAAAGAGAGAAAGAGTGAAGTTGAAAAAGAGTTGATTCACAAGCTCGGACATTTTTATGGACTTAATTAAATTTAAAAACTGTTCTTCCAATATGCAACACGAATGAGAAGCAAATGAATTTTTTTACAACTCATTTTAGTCAAAATGAAAAAGTTTTCCTAAATTTTCCACTAAAATATTCGCAATAATTTACTTATGGGCGATTTCGGGGTAACACTCATATAAATTGTCACATAAAATACCCTAAAAATACTCCAAATATATTAAATCCTTTTGTCATTGCATAAACTTAATGAAGAACATGAGCTCGACTTCTATGTAACTGAATTAAATTTTGAAGAATTCCAAAAACAATAGTTATTTATTTTTTCCCAGTAACGGACGTACTGTCCTTCCATGAAAGTCGCGCTTAGCACTGGTGAACCATTCCACTTAAAAAAGGGGTGATGGGTTGTGAATGGGGACTTTCCAAAGTTTTCGATTTAAAACTTGCATTTTTGCTATTCTTTTGACATATTCAACTAAACTATGTGTTTGAAATTAGCATTGCTTTACGTTGTCCGATACAGCTCAAAATGCTTCTTGTTATTGTTCCCCTTATTGTTATCTTACCTAGTACCCCTATTTTGGTAAGATCATAGAAGACCTGACGCATGCGTAAATACGCGGAAGGTTTTACCTAAGAAACTCATACAGTATTTCATGTTCGTAACTAAGCAAAAACAGTTACTACTTAAATATTGTTTCTGTTTTCCAAAAATTAACTCTAAATATTACAAGTCTGTATTTTATATTTGACAAACAATTATAAACAAGTTTATAATAATAATTTTAAAAAAGCTTTTAAAACGCTTTTCAGCTGTTGACTTCACTTGAAAGGAAGAAAGCTTTTAAAACCTGCATTCCCTCACTAGTGAATGACGAATTTATATAAATATGAGCCTAGCCTAGCAGTCACACCTGGATGATTCTCCAAAACCCGAACAATATGATGTCCCGTAGGACAGCACAAAAATTATTTGACCTAGAAAGTTTTTTTGTTTTTTTAATTGTTAGAAATACTTATTCTGATGTTATTCAATTCATATTAAAGCAATTTTTAATTTATTTTCTTCTACAAAAATTTTTGAATAGCCAAAAAGTCACCTTTTTTGCGTGTCCCACCCTGTTTCTAAAATGTAAATAAATTATTTTAAAATTTTACGTGAACATTGTACAAATTCCACTTGTAGTGTTGAATTATGTATAGTTATAAGTGTAATATAGCGTTGTTTTAGCTTATTTAAATGATTATATAATCAGGTAGATCATTTTGAAGTTTGTCCCCAGATTGCATGTCCCTCTCCTGGCCTACAAATTGGTTCAATTTTTAAAGGCAAAAAGAAGGAATTTTGAATCTGCAGTACTATAACACTGTTATTCTCATCACTTCTTTGGACTCATTGAGTATTTTGTCTATAGAATGTGTCTGTTGTTCGTATTATTATTCCTTAGTTCAAAATGAGGTATGTAACACTTTTTATGTCCCTCTCCTGGCCAACATTTCTGTTCTAAATAAAATAAAAATAATAATTCTGCCTGCAGTGTGTAATTGAGTTAAGAGGGATAAAAGAATTTCGGGTAGAAATATCAGTTTTTTTTATTAAAATTAGGGATGGACCGGATAGTGATTTTGCCGGATACCGGATATCGGATATCCGGTGGCTCATCACACGCCGGATACCGGATATCCTGCGGATATCCGGCATTACAATTACATTGCATGTTCGCTTATTTTTATGTAATGCAGCTTCAAAACAATAAATCAAAGTTGTTTCTCGCATAATTTCTTTAAGAACATGTTAAATACATTTAAATTAATTTTTAAAGCCTCTATTTTATTTGTACAGGAGTAGCGCTACATATGAAATGAAACACTAGCAT
The DNA here is from genome assembly GCA_038373865.1 of Uloborus plumipes. Lineage (NCBI taxonomy): Eukaryota > Metazoa > Arthropoda > Arachnida > Araneae > Uloboridae > Uloborus > Uloborus plumipes. Next base: position 11,000 of record JAXGGA010007373.1, read on the forward strand.
ATTGTGATTTCTTTCTAAATTATGTATTTTTATCAAAATAGACGAAACTTTAAAAGATTGAATTAAATATTTCTGTATATACTCAAAGTTTAAACTTTTAATTATTCTTAGTTTAAATTTTAAAGCTTTTCTGTTTCAATATCATTTCAATAGGTTTCTACGTAAATGATACAGTTATTAAATATTTCACCAATATTAAAAAAAAAGAAAGAAACAAAGAAAGAAAAAAGGAAAAAAAAACTAAGCTCAGATAAACGTTTTTTTTTTTTTTCAAATTGATACATATTTTATTAGAATTTTATGAATTTAAACTTCATTACAAAGTAACACATTTTCTTATTTCTAATTTTGCAATAATATAAAGCAAAATTTTGCTTTGAAATTCTTTTTTTTAAAGAATAATATGCATGTAATTTTTCTAACATACAAGTTAAAGAAGAAAATATTAAAACAGGACCAGTGTGTTAAATAATAATAATAATAATAAAGTTATACTCAAATAATCAGTTAAAAATTTTATATAACTCCAAAAAACAAAGGAACATGTTTTCTGAAGATTCAAATCAGCAGTTTAAATATACTTTTAAGAGGTATGCTAAAGTTGTTCACTTTTTAAAAAACAAATGAGTAAACTTTACTTAAATAATCAACTTGAAATTTTACTTTAGTTCCAAAAAATTAAGATACACATTCTTAAAAGTGGCAAATTATCATTTTAAATACATTAAGGGTCATGCTAAACATATTCACTTTTTTAAAAACAAATTAATAAACTAATTCTTAAACGATCACCTCGAAATTCAACTTCATTTTGAAAAAATAAAGATACATTCCGAGATGCAAATGTTATATTTATGGGTTATTCCAGCCAAAATGGTACAAATCATGTCTGAAATTGTCGAGTTAAGTTTATCAAATGAAGTAATTTTCGCCAACTAATCATTGTTTTAAAAATTATTCTCTGTTTATTTGTGCATAATAAAGTGTAAATGGCTTGTATATATGAGTCATTCATTAAGGGTTTTGAATAGTTCGACCACTTTGTGTAACAGAGGAGACAAATGAGGTTTGAAAAATATATTTCTAATCGTAAAGAAAAGTTAATTACAGAACAAGTATAAAATGAACTAAGCATCCTAAAACTAATTCTGTATGCAATTTCAAGAAAAAATTTTTTGCACTATTAATGCGACTGTAACAGAGTGAACATCCCACAGTGCAAATTAACTATCATCAGCAAAGAATTTTAGGCTTATCTTAGTTACTGATTATATAATTCAATGTGTCAAAGTAATCAAAGCAGATACATTACTTGTACCTATTAAAAAAATATCACATTGAATGCGATTGCTTATTTTATTTCTGAAAGGCTTGTAACAGAGTGGACAGTTTGAAACATAAAAAAAAATCTAGGAACAAAGATAAATAGGTTTTTTTCCAAGATTTTTTTGTTTACATACATAAAAATCAGCAGAAAGGGTGTCAGAAGCATTTTTTGTGCTGTACATTGCAAATGATTTTGTTGTTGCATTTCAGCTTAATCTTAAATTGCATTTTAAGTCCTAGCAATTTGAAGCTGGGGCAGATCATTTTTTCCTTCTTTTGCCAAAGAATTTTTTTTTTTTTTGGGGGGGGGGTCCTTTATAAATGGCTTATGCCTAAATAAGTAATACTTGGTTACATACGATTAGATGGAGAACAAATAAAAGAAATATATTTAATTGGTGGGGGTCATTCCATTTTAAATCAACAAATTTTCAAAAAAGTTGTTGCATCACCATTTTTGATTTTGATAAAAATTTGCATGTGTATTCCTTTTACTTCCCAGAGCTCAAAATGGTGGTCATTTTATTTTTTAAAAAATTACCCTTTGATATATAGGCCATTTTTGTTGTTGGCAACAGCGAAAATCGGGCGTTTTGATGCTTTGTCTTATGAACTATAACTTTTTTTCTATCAAAGATTTTGAGCTCAAATATAGCTCATTGGAAAGCTAAGAAAAAGATCTTTTTATATATGCTATCAATAAATTTCAGATATTTAAAAAATAGTTATTTTTTCAAGGTCAAAGTTCACGACGAAAATGACATTTTTTACTACTTTCGAACATTAAAAAACCCATGAAGGGTTCAAAGTAACAAGCCGATTTTTTCATCATATATTCATAGTCATGGTTACTTACTGTATAAAAAAAATTGGCTTGTTACTCCACCCCCTTTATGAGATATGCCCCCCCCCCCAAAGTTGTAAATTTTTTAAAAAATCCAATTTTCAACGCTAAAAAAATGCATGTGGGGGGCAAGATAAAATTTTTTTCATTTGTGGTATTTTAAGTACTTTTTACCAGCTTTCTAACAAAACAAAAGTTGCTGTGTTATTCAAAGGCGTTTGGCAGATATAAGGGACTGAACTTTCAAAAAATTGCACAAAAACAACACGATTATTTTCATTTTTTAAAATCTTTTTTTTTTATTTAAATGTAATTATATACCTTATTCTTTGCCTTAAATGCTAAAAAAAGACTAAGAAGAGCAATGAAGAAACATATTTAAAGTTTAATAAGATAATTTAATATTTTTAGCACCTGGGAATATAGAATACCACTAAACTTGTCTGATTTTTAAACATCTGATTGCTACCCACAACAGGACTGAGCATTTCTCAACTTGTCCAGGTTTGTTCATACCATGTGGTCATCCTTGTTCTGGCTTGCTCTCACATGTGTATCTTAGTTGTCTCTCAAATTCTGAAAGAAGTAGGTTGTTGAGCTAGTGTTTCTGCTGTAAAATCTTGTGAAGCTGATGTGATTTGTTTTCATTTCAAGTTCATTCATATTCACAGAATGTTTTGTTAAAGGTAAAAGAAGAAATTCTTTAGAATCCTTAAAAATAAATTTAAATTTGTCTTTCTACATGTAAACTGTGAATAAGTTATGGATAACCCTAAATGCTCCATAGGAGTTTTTGAGAATGATGATTGTAATATTTTAAGTTACAGTAGGCAGTCTACTGTAAATAGTATTTCTGAGTACAGTGATGATGATAAAACTTTACTGCACCTGAGAACTAGGTGTAAAACTATTGAAACTGTTTGTACCTACCATGCAAAAAAATTTCTTGCCAAGTTTTGCCACCTTTATGGAACTTCTAGCTGGTAGGTGCAAACAGTTTCAATAGTTTTACACCTAGTTCTCAGGTGCAGTAAAGTTTTATCATCATCACTGTACTCAGAAATACTATTTACAGTAGACTGCCTACTGTAACTTAAAATATTACAATCATCATTCTCAAAAACTCCTATGGAGCATTAAGGGTTATCCATAACTTATTCACAGTTTACATGTAGAAAGGCAAATTTAAATTTATTTTTAAGGATTCTAAAGAATTTCTTCTTTTACCTTTAACAAAACATTCTGTGAATATGAATGAACTTGAAATGAAAACAAATCACATCAGCTTCACAAGATTTTACAGCAGAAACACTAGCTCAACAACCTACTTCTTTCAGAATTTGAGAGACAACTAAGATACACATGTGAGAGCAAGCCAGAACAAGGATGACCACATGGTATGAACAAACCTGGACAAGTTGAGAAATGCCCAGTCTTGTTGTGGGTAGCAATCAGATGTTTAAAAATCAGACAAGTTTAGTGGTATTCTATATTCCCAGGTGCTAAAAATATTAAATTATCTTATTAAACTTTAAATATGTTTCTTCATTGCTCTTCTTAGTCTTTTTTTAGCATTTAAGGCAAAGAATAAGGTATATAATTACATTTAAATAAAAAAAAAAAATTACAAAATGAAAATAATCGTGTTGTTTTTGTGCAATTTTTTGAAAGTTCAGTCCCTTATATCTGCCAAACGCCTTTGAATAACACAGCAACTTTTGTTTTGTTAGAAAGCTGGTAAAAAGTACTTAAAATACCATATATAAAAAATTTTTATCTTGCCCCCCACATGCATTTTTTTAGCGTTGAAAATGGGACTTTTTAAAAAATTTACAATTTTGGAGGGGCATATCTCATAAAGGGGGTGGAGTAACAAGCCAATTTTTTTTATACAGTAAGTAACCATGACTATGAATATATGATGAAAAATCGGCTTGTTACTTTGATTCCTTCATGGGTTTTTTAATGTTCGAAAGTAGTAAAAAATATAATTTTTGTCGTGAACTTTGACCTTAAAAAAATACATATTTTTGTAAAATCTGAAATTTATTGATAGCATATATAAAAAGATCTTTTTCTTAGCTTTCCAATGAGCTATGTTTGAGCTCAAAATCTTTGATAGAAAAAAAGTTATAGTTCATAAGACAAAGCATCAAAACCCCCGATTTTCGCTGTTGCCGACAACAAAAATGGCCTATATATCAAAGGGTAAATTTTTTAAAAATAAAACGAACACTATTTTGAGCTCTGGGAAGTAAAAGGAGTACACATGCAAATTTTCATCAAAATCAAAAATGGTGATGCGCACCCCATTTGTTGATTTAAAATGGAATGACCCGTGGTAAACATTAAAATTAATTCCCAAAATTCTGAAGTATCGGGACTGATTTGTACCATTTTCGCTGAAATGACCGATATATTATCATTATTATTTAAAATTATTCTAAACTGTTCACTTTAAAAAATAAATTAATAAACTTATATCTAAATAATTAACTTAAAGTTTTACTTAAATTCTAAAAGACAAAATACACTTTAATGATGCAAATTAACATCTTATACAGTCAAGTCTCAATAGCTCATAGTCCCAAGGGACCGGCTAAAAACTTAAGAGTTATTGATAGTTAGAGTTACAAGCAGTTCCTACCGTCTTTTCAAGAATTTGGGACCAAATGAAAACTTTGAAATGAAGGTATATTTGAGTTTATAAAGCTTTGAGTTATCGAAACTCAATTGAATGTTATTGAGTGTCATGCTCAACATGCTCTCGAGGAGCTACGGAGCGGCGTGACAGACGTGAAAAGATTCTAATAGCAGAGAAATATCTTTTCTGAAAGGAAGGTATTACAAAAAGAAAGAACGAAACAAAGCGCAAAATTCAAAATTTCTTTACACACATTTAAACTCTTTCAAAAAAAAAAAAAAAGCATGGTTTTAAGTTGCGACGATTCATGGGGACAGATGTTTTCATTATCTAAAAGAAAACTTTCGTCAATGTTAGATAGGTTATTTAGTGTATGTTATTTTCAATTATAATAAAGCAATAATAGTGGCAAAGTAAAAAATATCTAATTACAACATCATTGGGTGTTAATAGATCGCAATTTTTGTTAGAAGCACAAAAACTAAAAATAAAAGAATTCAATAAATAAAATAATTTGAGAATTTATATTAAAAGCTACTGCGATTAATTTTTATGAACTAACGATATGATCGTAAGTTTTTTTCAAACTTTTGTCGCACATTAATCCTTGAAGGTTTGTAGCCTTTTCTTTCTAAATATTTAACTAAAATATTTTTGAAAAGCTGAAGACAATCATATTTTATCTGGCAATTGTGAAAAATCAAATATGCAGAATGCTTCCATGTCCAGTACACAGTCGGAGGAATAACACAATTTTTGTTTTAGAAGCAAAAATTGGTAAAAAGGAAAGATGAAAAGTAATTACATCATCTAAAAGGTTTATCAAACAATGAAATTTTTAACTAAGATTTTTATAAAAAAGAAAATATTTAATTAGGTCCTCACATCATACCGGATAACCCTCACATGAATTCCGGATATTCCCCACATCAATACCGGATACTTAGCCGGATATCCTGCAAAAATCTTCTGGATATCCGTATCCGGGGCGGTCAGCCGGATCGGATATCCGGAAGTACCGGATACTTAAAATATCAACCGGATAGGCCGAATACCGGATAGTTACCGGATATCCGGTCCATCCCTAATTAAAATATCCTTCTCCTGTCGCAAAAAATATCCCTCTTCTGGCGCAAAAAAAAAAAAAGAAATGTCACTCTAACATTACTTTTAAAGCACTGGTAAAACATCCGGTAGAATAGATGGATTTATTTACCAAACATTAGTTAAAAATATTAAAAAGGAGTCTCATTTATTGAAAAAGTATTCATTTAGAAAAATTTGAACTTTATTTTATGATTGTAAATATCTTTCTTCATATAAATATTAAATTTGTCGGATGCTGCATCTCTAAAAGCAGTGTTCGTTTAAGGAGGTTGTAAATTAGTTTCGTTTGTCAACAATAAACATAGTTTTTCATTCATGTTGAAGTTATTTTTTTGTTATTGTTGTAAAATTTCTGATAATCCTTGATAAAATTCATTTGTTTGCTCGCTTCTTGTCACTCTCTCGGTTTGAAAAAAATTCACCCTCTTTTTTTGGGGTGTAGCATACTTAAAGTGAGTTCCCTCTATTTTTCTCTTAATGAGCTCCTAACAAAGAGTAAGTATGATTTTTTTAGATTTTTTTAAGCATTTTTATTTTTAAAGAGTTTGTGAGTCGAAAATGCCAGGTTTTTGGAGAATCACCCACCTATCTGATATTTTTGAGTTTATTTACATACAAATATTTTTTAAAAAGAAATAACATACTATCATTACATATCCTTGCAATATCTCATTCTGTTTAACTAAAGGTAATAGTGAGGAAATAACGAATGCAAAAAAAAAAAAAAAAAAACGTACTTGATTCTATGCTTTCAAATAGATTTCAAGAAAAAAAATTCAGCAACTTAAAAGCGAAAATATGCTGCAATATTATTCTACGTTGCCCGCTGTAAATTATAAAACGTTTTTACTCCAATTTTCTTATTGCGATTCTAGGAAGGAAAATTACTTTTGGGAGGGAATGACGCTAGCGTCTGAGGACTACATTAATAATACTTGCGTAAACTAATTTTGAATGAAAATTTCATTTTGAATGGTTTTGTTTACTTAACTTATTTAATATTTTGAAACAAAACGCACAAAAATGGGAACTTAGAAATAGTTTTTGCATATATTTTACTAGCAGTGGGGACAAGTGAGGGAACGAAATTTTGGTACTTCAGAATTGCATAAAATATATTTAAAATAAAACATAAAAGTTTTACTTCATTTAACTTGTTAAAATCTATTTCGAAAAGTATTTAAAAAGCGAGTTATAAAACATTTGTAAATTATACTGAGTTTAAGAATGAATTATGTATATGTATGTATATATATATACAAATTTAGTACACAATTGTGGAAATATGGTCTATCTTGTAATGAAAATAATATTCCTAAACGCCAGTGACACCTATAGATACAAAACATTCGAATGAGTATCATTTTAAAATTTTTATATTTTCAATTTTTTCGACAAGTTATTTGTCCTTTGAACAATTGTTTTTAACTATTTTAGTTCTTCATATTCTTCTGTTTCATAAACAAAATAATTATAAATAAATAAATAAATAAAATGAGGAAATAAAGAAAGTTCACTGAATAGACACTTAAGAAATGTAAGTAATCCCCTTGATTTTGCAGTGTTACACTAAAGGCTGTTTTTTTTTCGGGTTTTGGGATAGGTAAATGGGCCTTTCGGTCAGTCTGGTCGATGATTACTGAGATGCTAGCATTTTATTTTCATTCCTCACTTTTAATATTAATATCTTTGTAATTATTTGAGAACTGAAAATGCATATAGGATATTTTTCCTATTGAAGGAAAACGGTTGTAAACTTAATGTATGCTAAAATTAAGAGCTTTATAAATTGTCCTACAAAAAAGGTTTTCCTTTTATTATTCACTTATTTTACCTATCAAGTCCCAAAGCTTTATAACGGAAGGAACTTTCGTAGAGATTTAGTTTTTCATTTTTCTGCACATTGAAAACCTTGGTTTGAACTTAAAATTTTCCTATTAAAAAGTTAATGCTTGGAAAGTATTGAAGTGTTATGGCAAAGGGTTTGAAAAAATGAATTTGATAATGTAACACAATAGGTTTTCCTTTTTATTGCTAAAAGATACATGTTGTTTTATTACTAGGTGTTCTGACCGACAAAGGATTTATTAAAAAGAATTTAAATCTTCAGCTAAGCGAGAATGAGATGGAGTTGCGGTTACACTTTGTGTGGTGGCACATGGGAAGGTAAGTGCGTTTAGTTTTGGAAGAAATACTTCTTCAATTTTGTAAAGTCTCCATGTTGTTCGCTTGTAATACGAGTGCAAATCTTTAGTCTGAAAATTGACTACAAAAGGTTTTTTGAGAAGAAAAATAGAACCGACATCAAAATAGAATTGAGGGGGAAAAGATTTAAATTACCATTCGTGTAATTGAAAACTGAGCTAAAATCTTTAGAAAAAATTATTTGTCTAAATTACATTTTGGAATATTTTTTGCAGTCGGAGCAAAACTATGCACGAAGTATAATTGCTGTTGCGCTAATATTTTGTCAGTATTGTATTGTGTGAGAATATTGTCAATTTGATGCAGAAGGAGTTATTTCGATTTTGCAGTGCACTCAACGACTTACTACGCACTAAATATTACGTAAAACGAAGTTCATTGTAAATTTTGAAGATAACCCAATGCCAAGACACTAAAATAAGCACAATTGATAGATTGGAATTTAATGATTATACGATTGTACTGAAAATGCTATTTACATTTTTAAGGGGTCACAGTACCACAAAAGTGACCAAACGACCAAAAAATTTTTATTGCTTATTTCAAAAGTAAAAGTTATTTAAAACACTCGGAAAAAATATCATTGCTCTAGCTAAATTATTTAAAAAGTTATAAGTGACTTTAGGGCATGCATGCTATGTGTTTTAATGGAAAAGCAAACTTCAAAGTGCTTTTTCTCGATGATCAGATTTTAGTGTTTCTATGTTACTGGAAATGCTAAGGAATTTTTTCTATTAAAGATACAGCTTTAAAGCAATATTTTTTGCACTCAGGATAATATATTTAACAAAACTGTGCATTGAATAAGCATTTCATAAATTACTAAAATTTTTAGAGCTTGTTGAACCTCGAAAAACAAAATTTTCAAAGAATTTTTTACATAAAAGGTCACGAAATATTTTCAAATCAATATACAGGGTGTCCACTCCAATCGTGGACCAATAGCTAATTTCTAAACCGTTAGAGATACGCATATAGTTTATTTAGGAAAAAATCTCCAAATTATGAAAGGAATTTTGGGTCTATTCAATGTTTTTCAAAAAATCAAATTTTGAAAGAGTTACGAAATTTAAATTTTTATACAGCCCCCCAGTCCTATCAATCATATTTAGTAAAACATTCTTGACACTGTAACGTTTAAAACTAAAAAAAAATCACTCCTCTACCACAAAAATTGACCGAGTTATGACGTTTTGAAAAATCAAGATTTTGCATTATTTCATGACGTCATCGAGAGATCGCTTAAGGGACCGTATGCGAAATCCTTCAAAATCTTGATTTTTCAAAACGTCATAACTCGGTCAATTTTTGTGGTAGAAGAGTGATTTTTTTTTAGTTTTAAACTTTACAGTGTCAAGAATGTTTTACTAAATATGATTGATAGGACTGGGGGGCTGTATAAAAATTTAAATTTCGTAACTCTTTCAAAATTTGATTTTTTGAAAAACATTGAATAGACCCAAAATTCCTTTCGTAATTTGGAGATTTTTTCCTAAATAAACTCTATGCTTATCTCTAACGGTTTAGAAATTAGCTATTGGTCCACGATTGGAGTGGACACCCTGTATAAGAAAATGAATGCACAGATTTTTAGGGGTAATTTTTGTGATCATTTAGCAAAAATAAATTTTGAAATTAGTGCAAAAACAAAAAAAAAATCCTTAGGGTTTTTAAAAAATTTAAATTTTCTTAAATTTTTCAAATTTTCAAAAAAAGTGGGCAATAATTTTAATGTTTGAAAATAAAATTATTAATTGTTAAATTAATAATTTATCATTTTTAATAATTTAATCACATTTTTCACGTAAATTTAAGAAAATTTTTAGAAAGGTACTGTAACCCTTAAAGTCACGTTTTGCTTTATTTCTCTATATAATTTTATTTAGAGAATTATTGATTAACTCGTAAGTTTTTGAACTTATAAAGACTTTCATTTTTTTCCCCCTGGCTCTTCATATTAGTTCTGCAAATCTTTCGATGTGAATAAAATAATACAAACACTTTCCAATAAAGTTTATCGTTAGTATTTACAGCGAATCCATAATATGTACTGTTTGTGTGTATATGTTTTTCTGCATTTATTAAAAATTTTTATTTACTGTTTTTAACAACAATATGTCTTGTTTGAAAACGGTAGTATGCAGTTAACGTATGCGACATTTATTTCGAAATAAGCAGCATTACTCGACGATGGGTTTGATGAAAATAACACACCAAGACCTGAATGTGTATTGAAAATTCAGGTACGTGTGTTTAGTTACTTGTTTCTATTTTATGGGAATTATTTCACCGCGGGAACAGATAACTTCCAGATACAATTAGTCGAAATGCAAGTTTACAATTACTCTTCTCACTTTGATAAATCACCATCTTCGCAATTCCTGAATTTATTCACTGATTTATTATTTTTTTTATCATTATTTCATTATTTATTCATCAATTTGATGAAAAATATTTCAATAAGCAAATAGAAAATATCTCTAACGAAAAATGTTTTATTTTTCACCTCCATTGCTGACATCTAAGTTCTGTTTCTCATTAATAGTTGGAAGAACAAATCAATCTCCCTTGTACCGTAAGAACTGTCAAGTGTACTAAAAAGCTCACTTAAATTAAAATCGCTCCATGAAGTTTTAATGTGCCGTACAGTCAGTGTACAATTCTACACTAAGTTGAATTCTGTTTGAACGAGAACAAAAAAGCCTCTTGTAAAAAAAGAGAGAAAAAACATTTGTCATACTTTATATTAAATCTTACGAGGTGTCAACGAATGAAATAACTTATTCTAATACAAAAAAAGACGAACATTGATAAAGTTGTAATTTGTGAATTGTTCAAAGATGTTTAGAGAGAAAAATGTATTTTTTTTTTTTTTTAGAATTTGATACGATTAATAATAGACATAATATTCACATTTATTTAGAATTCCTATTTTTTATTCTTATTTATTTATGATCATTTGCATTTCTTTTCAATATTTTGAACAAACAATTTATGACTTCAAATTTCACAACGTATTTGTTTTTTCTCTTTTTGGCACATTCTATTCCTTAAAAGTACAGTATAAAGACCACACATTAGTAAAGTAATTTATTCTTTTGCTTTTGTAAATAAATGCGTCGGTTTTGTGTACTAGTTATTATCTTACGCTACTTAGATGTAAAAAGTAAGAGAGGGAGAAACTGGACGATGATCGTGAATGTGTTTACAAAATAAATACACTGTAAAAAATGCATGTTGTTTTTAGTACAGCTAATTTTATGGTAATAAACTAAAAAAACTTCTAATTTCACATTAATAAATTGTAAAATTGCTAACTTTACAGTAATAAACTAAAATTGCTAGTTTCACAGCTTATTCCCGTGCATTTTACAGTGTTAAACTGGAACCTCTGCTGCCAAAAGTACACTGTTGTTTTTACAGTATAATACAGCTAAATTTTACGGCAATAAACTGTGAAATTGCTAACTTTGCGGTAAGAAACTAAAATTGCTAGTCTTACAGTTTATTACTGTGCATTTTACATTTTTAAATTGGAACGTCGGCTGCCAGTATTATACTGTAAAAACAGTAGTTCATTTTTTGCAGTGTATGCATAAATGTCAGTAATAAACAAAAATTTACCGCCACTATTCTTTAAAAGTTTAAACCTTTGTAATTTTAATGTTTCATGAAAATTTAATTTTAAAACGATTTTGTCTCATATTTTACTGCTAGTACATTAATCATGGAAAAGTTGTTTGTGTTTAATTTATGAAAAACTATTTTAAAAGCTGTTTTTGAGCTAATGTGATTTTCTAATTTTAAATGATATGAAAACAGAGCCAAGGTTATTATTTGTTAGAAAACTGTAGTATTAACTATATAAACCAAGACCGAAATTACAAATTTTTAAGAAATCAAGAAAAAATCTGTAACAGGTTCGATTAATATTTCAATTGGCATTAGAGGATACGTTAGAGATAGTAAAAGAAAAAAAAAACAGCATAAAAAAGCACAAATTTTCCGGCAAAATGCATAAACGAGTTTCGGGTTTTGAAGGAGCTCTTTTTTAATGCAAAAAAAATGAGCTTTTGGATATAAAGACATGCAATAAGGATAGAAATACTTCACGTGAAACGTGAAATGATTTGCAACATACTTCAGTAAAAGAAGTTGTTGATTTTTTTTACTTCGTTAACTGATCATTCAAATTATAACTAAGAGCAATTCTTTAACATTTTTCGTTTCTTTCTGAACTCAAATTACATCTTTCTCATTATTATAGAAACTAATTTTAGAACTAGCATGTCTACGAAGTAATGGTTTCATTTTGGGAAATTGATTAAGATTAATAATAATATGTAACGCGGTAAATATGTTTAAGCAAATGAATAAAATAATTACAATAGATATAATACGAAAGTGTAAGACAATCACAGTAAAAATTTACCAACACGTTCTCTCACCAGATATGAAAAATTAAGTTTTAACGATTTGTCTTTGTAAGACTATAAGAAAATACTACCAATTGAAAATACCCTCGAGATTTAAAGTAATGCAACTAATGCAGTCAACAGCTTAGGAATTTATTAAAAAGGGCAATTTTCGTTCATTTTCCAGGAAATTTCGATTTATAAAAACATCATCGAAGAAATAAGTTGAAACATATAAATAAGATGGACGAGAAGCATTTACATTATTAGTGCTGAACAACGTCGTTTTACTTGAAAATAAAAAGGTGCAATCAACGTGTTTTACCATATGAATCTGAAATTTTAATCATTTACAAACAGCAAAATATGCATTTCTAAAGATCTGCTTTTCCTCTTGGCGCTACAAAAAGCTCTGAATTGAATTGAAAATTTTGTAATTAAGTGCAGCGGGGAAAAAAACTAAGCTTAAAAATCATACAATAGTCTTTTATAAAACCAAATAAAAAAATCTCAACAACAATGCAAGGCTTTTTTTCTTCCAAATGTTTGGATTGATCTCTAAATGTAGTCAAGATTTTTTTTTCCAGTTACATAGAAAATTAAAATAATAAATTTAAAATCAGAACTTTTTTAAAGTGTATAAATTTCAGCTATTGTGTATCAGTGGGCTTTGATATTTATGGTAGACCGGAATTGAAAAAGTCTTAAAGCAAAATTTCAACAATTCGTTGCCCTAAATTATCCAAAATTTTCGATAAATGGACTAAAATTTAATGTTTCAGAAAACTTTTAACTTTAAAGTGAAATAAACACTAATACATTTTTAAATTAAATAACATCACAAATTATCAAACCAATCAGAAATTAGTTTAGTTCATGACAAAAATTACAACTAATATAACATGATCCGTGTAAAATATCAAGTTTTGCTTTATAAAGCTTAGAAAAACTGAGTAAAAGGATAATGATAGACATTTTATCATCTTTTTGATCTAGTGTAATCTAGTACATTACATTTTAAAATTCTGTTTAGGTGAAAAATTTTGCACTCCTTTGTTTTGTAAATGTGATTTTAAATTTAAACGCTCTGCATTTATCAATACTTCAGAATAACGGTCAGTGTGACGTTTCCTGAGTACAATCGCACTCTGATGTAACTCTAATTGACCACCAATAATGTTCCTTCATACTTATTCATATTTTCTGAGTTACAAAAAATTAAAACATTCGTAAACGTTTCCTATTCATTAATTTCTAATAAATAATGACCCTTTAATTTTAATCAAAAGTCCTCCATTTTTTTTAAATAATTAAAAATTTAATAGCTCTTCATTCGCCGATGCTTCAGGAGAATTATCCACGAAATGTTTTCCTAAACATATGCGCACGCTGCTGCAACTCTAACTGTTCACCGATAATTTTCTTTCTTGTCTATTATTTCCTCAAATAAAAGTTATAGGTAATAATTTTCGCGATACAAAAAGTTCAAAAGGTATATAAGGTTTTCTGATTCATTAATTTCTAAAGAAATGACTGAAGTTTTGAAGTCAAGAAAACAAAAAACTGATCAACAGTAATATTCTTTTTGTAGTTCAAATAATAAAACTTTTTGAAAAACAATTTTTTTTTTTTGCATCTTAATTCCCCTATAATATTCTTTCTTATTTTCTTCCTGTCTCATGAGTTAAAAAAGTTATTTTATTATTATTATTATTATTTTAGCTTTTCGATTAATAAATTTCTGAACTAATGATCCTGACTAATTTTGAATCTAAAGTCAAAACAGATAGCTAATTCCTTTCTTTCTTAGGTTCCAAATAATAAAACTATCAAAAAAACTTAGTATTGCATTTATACTTCAAAAAAACTGCCTCGTTCTATTAAAAAAAAGTTTAAAATTTAATATCTCTTAATTTACCCGTGCTTCAGGAGAACGATCCACGAGATGCATCTCAGATAAATTCCCACTCTTCATCAATAATCTTTCTTTTTATGTTCCAAATAATGTAACTATACTTTAATAAAAAAAAAAACGATTATTATCTTACTGTGCATACTTTAAAGCAACTTTAAATCTATTAAAAAATAATTTAAAAAAATTTAAGCTGTCTTGTTTCTTATGTAAATTTGAGTACTGATGTTAATCTGACTGTTCACCAATACTTTTCCTTCTTATATTCGAAAGTAACGTTGTATTTTTCTCTACATCAACAGCACAAAGGTACTTATAACTTTATAAGACTTTATTTAAGAAAAAAAAAACTCCATTATTATCCTACTGTGTTTACTTTAAGGCTACAGTGGACACAAAAAAAAATGTTTCTTTTTTTTTTTTCAATTATTAATCCATATGTCTAAAATTTTGTGTGCTTGCATATATTTACTACATCTAAAGGCATTAAAAAATATTTGCAAAAACAATGAACACTTTTTTGAAATTTAAAACTTAAAATTTTTTTAACAAAATTTCTAATTGCTCCATGCATCACAATTTTTTTTCCAACTTCGAATTTCCAATCATTAGGTATGATTGCATAAATGTATACATTACATGTAATGTTTTATGAGATAGTTCATAAAAGATGGCTGAAAATGAAAATTTATATGAATTTTTCAGTAAATAATGTAATTTTAACAATAAAAGAGTCGAATTTCTAATTTTACAGAACTGTAATGACTAAAATTCATCCATGAAATTATAACTAGACAGTATCTTAATGTATTTCTAAAATTTAGTTATAATCCAATAAGTATTATGATCCATGGAGCAATTTGAAATTTGGGAATTTTCGTTGTTTTTCTTTTTTTATTTTAAATTTCAAAAAAAGTATTCCTCGTTTTTGCACCCTTTTTTTTCTGCTTTTAGATGCAGTAAATATACAAGTACACAAAGTTTTAGACACATAGATCAATAATTAAAAAAAAAAAAAATAGTGTCCACTGTAGCCTTAAGCAACACTCATTTTATTAAAAAATATTTTTCAAAAATTGAAGCTCCCTTATTTTACCAATGCTTCAAGTGAACAAATAACAAAAATATATTTAAAAAAAAAATCTCTATTATTGTCTTACTGTGTTTACTTTAAAGCAACACTCATTCGATAAAAATATATATTTAAAAATTGGAGCTCGCTTATTTTACCGATGCTTCAAGTGAACTAAATGTAAAATGTTTCCCGGCTAAATTCACACGACTGTGCTAAAAGCACTGGGCGGTCAAAGCAAATGGCCGAAACGTAAACAACATCTCACCTGATCTCAGGAGGAGGTTGTCTGGCCCGGTCGGCGCTGCTTCACGTGCATCGGGCTGCTCCAGTGTGGGTGTCGCTGCTCATACGCCTGGTATCCAGGGCCCGGCTCGTGGGCATCCCCGTGTCATGACACTCGGGCACGCGGCGGCCTCATGCTCCTCTCTCGCGCTCCGGGCCGCCGGATGCGGAGAGAGGGAGGGTGGCGCCGCTTGGCGACCGCCAACGACCAGCCAAATGGGTTCAGGAGCATGAAGCTTGACTATCAATGCTGTTAGACCGTGGAAAATGTTTACGCTAACAATTTCCAGTTTTATTTGATATTTTTTTATTCATTTATAATTTTTTGTATTTATTTATAATTTTTTATGTATATTTATTTATTTACTGTATATTTCTATATAATATTATGTATGTATATTATAGTATATTTAATAAAATGCATCTCGGTGCGCAAACAGGCATCATGTTCATTTTCTATCCCCCGGCCCCTCGTAGTTTTTTGTTTTGTACTGAAATATGGTAAATAACATTGGCATGGTTAAGAATTTTTTTTATTAATTTTTAATTTGGACACAAATGTTGCAATTCTAGTGGGTTGAAAAAAATTTATTCTAACGGTGTTAGAACGAAGAAATCGTATATTTATAGATGTGATATTTCAATTTAATTGTTAACTATTATTTATGTTTTTTTTTAAATACATTGAAATACACTGGTGTAACTAGTTATGGTTTCACTCGTTAGAGTTATGGTATTGTTAAAGACTTAATGGTCATGCCGCCTTTTTTCCAAAAAATATACATAACATGTACGGAACAGTATTTATTTCAATTTTATTATTTAAGTATTTTCCGTATCAGAATTTAAAGTATCTTGCTTTATTTGTTCAATATTAAGCTTTTTTTTTTTTTTAATGTTTTGCACAGTTAGCAAGTCCATGCGAAGTTAAGTGGGCGAGGCAAAGTGAAAAAATAAATTTCGCTTACTTATTCAATCATTTATTAAATCACTTAAGAACTCATTTATTAATTCATTCATTTGCATTCCTTCAGTTAATAATTCACTTATTTATTTATTCACTAATTTTTATATTCATTCACTATTTTATTAACTCACTTATATTTTTCGCATGTATTAAGTAATTTTCTTATTTACCCTCTTATCGTTTCGTCATCTATTCATTTATTTATTCATCATTTTATTTACTCATTAATTTGTTCAGAAATATGTTTAATAATTCAATTTAAAATATTTCATTAGTAAAAATATTCTATTATTTTTCCCCATGCATTTTCAAAGTAAAAAATTTCCGGCAAATGGGTACGGAACAAATTTATTGCCAAGGATTTTTAAAAAATAATGTTTCATTGCAAGTTATATTACAAAATACATTTTTATTTCTTTATGTACTGTTATTTTTTAAACGAATCTCGTGTTTGTTCAGTTTAAAAAATGCAAGCTATTAACTATTTCACTTCGCCCTACATTCCCCTACCATATACAGTTTTGTAGGTTCTTAATATTAAGAACTTGAATAAGATCAAATGTCATCATTCCTGAATTCCTCGCAAATTTACGGTGCATGTAATTGACTTCCCACAGCAGAATATCTCCTATTGACAGAATTCATTATTTCTAATTCATTCAGGTCATATTAGGTTTAACTATCCCTCCTAAACTTTCTAATTAATGTGCAATCCTATATTATAAAATAAAGGACTTTTATTTTGATAAATTTACTCTACATTTTTTTTACATCTTTTAAGATCAAAAAAGAATGCTATAATCCTTTCTGATGAATCTGAAAACGCAAACGTAAATATCACAATGTGGTGGCAGCTTTTTCTACTGCAGGGCCGTGCGTCACACCATGAAAACAGTTTTACGGGAGCATACGTGATAACGTTAATGAAGCACACACGGTTTCAATCTTTGTTTGCAAGCTCAAAGGTTTCAAATTTTTGAAACGTATACTATCATTTTTCATCCACTATTGTTTTAAAATACTCTTTTTCCAGGATTTTCCCCCTTGTTTCAAATTAGATGAGGACGCATTTTAGATTTCGAAAACAAGGCGTTTTAAAATTAGTTATGTCTGCATTAAAAAAAAAAACTTGTTCAGAAAGAAACTATAAGACATATTTTATGCAATTTTATTTTTAAAAGTTTTGAATTGGAGAGTCAATATTGCTTCCTTTTCGGTTTTGCTAAAAAATTTTACAAACAAATAAATTTTGCATTAAAAAAAAAGATTTTTTAAAAGTAAATATATTGTAAATTTTATCTAGAATGCGTCAGTACTTTGATACATCAACTGTTTTGAAACTTGTTATAGTAAGTTCTGTAGATCAGGAGTGACCGATTTGTTTGCCATGCAAGTCGAATTCATAAATTAACGATGTGTCTCAGATTGGCAATATACTATATGTCTCATATCAATTTTATATGTTAACAATTTATCATATCGATTGTATTTATGTCTAACAACGTGTCTGCATACACTTTTAAAATCTTTTGTTTACTGCAGGAAAAGAATTAGGGATAAAGCGTTAAAATTTTACTGGGCGTTACAACTTTCTCAAAAGTATCTAGAAACGTGTTAACTGTTTAAATATTTTACTCTTTGCCGAAGAGAGCGAACGCTGTTTATATTCGAACCCATTTTCAAAATCAGAAGTTCGAAAATGTGTTTCACTGGATATAGCTTTCGAAGAAAGATTATTTTGCTATGTAGTTCTCCATAAGGACGTTCAAAACTTAAAAGTGTAAACCAAAAGGTTAAATAAAAACAAACATTTAAAATTTGTTTGGATTAATATGTGACACCCCAATTGTATATGAGACAAGAAATAATTAATGAAAGTGCGTTAACATTAGTATTACAAAATAAATGAATAAATAAATGAGTCCAGAAAAAAATACGAAATTCCAAAAGACCCCTTGTTAAAATTTTCAAATTTTAAAAGTCATTATTGAAACATCCCCAGTGAAGAAAAATTATCTTGTGGCATAAACATTATGCTGATTAAAAATGCAGAAATTACGTTTAAAATGGTGTAAGTTAATGGTAGGGCTTGGGAGAGGAAGGGGTTATGTGACAAAACAGAAATTGCGAGTAATTAAAGTTCAAAGTTTTATTGTTGCAGTTGTTACAGCTTTTTTGTTTTCTGGTTTTGTCGTTAGTGTGAGTATGAAATTTGTCTAATGACATCTACTTTTTGATGTACCAAGTTTTATTTGCTTACCTGTATCCATTGCTTACCATTGTCTAGAGTTAGAGTGTTCATTATTTAAAATGTAACTTAGCCCCTTCGTCCTCCAAGCCCTTCAATTATTTCTGTTTGTTACAGAACCTATAAAACTTTGCACCAATTAGTGCTGTTTTCCGCAGACTTCCTCGCAATTTTCACAATTACGCACACAATTTCTCTGCAAAGATAATAGATGTGTCATCAGGAACCTCCCTCTTATCACAGAAAATTGTTTACTGGCAACAACTGCGTCCGATCCATCTTTTTCAATTCTCTTCGCGACAGGAGGAGTGGCAACTCAACTCGCTGGAGCCTTGTTAAAATTCCGAAAGGTGGCTCCAGGAAACGAATGCGCGATTCAAAACAAACAAAATGAAGATCTGCTGCGTCAGAACTCGGGTGAAAAAAAAATGGAGCTCGCAATGTTTTTATTTACCCAGAAAAACAATCGGTGAGGGAACTTTTAGCCGAGAAGTACAATGTTTCTTATTTTATGACAGTTGTGCGTTTGAATTAGAGAAAAGATTATTTTAAAGACGAAAGAATGCGTGATATTTTCGTCTTCCTTCATCATTGTGATTGAGATTTCCCTCTCATAAATTGGGCAGCGAGAAGTTTAAACCTGTTGCCAGGACCCTATTTAGAAATTTTAGGGCATTGGGCTGACATAACTGCAGGAGCCGCCTAGAATGGCACAATTAACAAAAATACTATTAGAGTTTTAACAGCACATTTTTTCTGTAATTGCCGCTACACTGTAAAAAATTAATGTAGTTTTTATATAATGTAGTGTAATACAGCTAATTTTACAGTAAAAAACTGTCAAAATTTTACTTTTACAGTTGTAAACTGTAAAAGTTGCTAATTTTGCAGTAACAAAGTGTAAAAATGCTAATTTTACAGTAATAAACTGTAAAATCGCTAATTTTACAGTTTATTATCGTGTATTTTACAGTTTTAAACTGGAACCACTGCTGCCAGCATTATGCTGTTGTTTTTACAGTACAAATTTTACGGCCAAACAACCAAATTTTACGGCAATGAACTATAAAATTGCTAACTTTACCCTACGAAACTAAAATTGCTAGTTTTACAGCTCTTTTACTGTGCATTTTACAGTTTTTAATTGGAACATCAGCTGCCAGTAATATACTGTAAAAACAACAGTTCACTTTTTGCAGTGTACAATCTAGAATACACTAAGAGAATAAACTACTTCCGCTAAATGCTGGATAAGAAAAAAGGCTATTTTTGTGTTGAAAATAGCATTTCTCTGCATTTTATACATTGTCTTGAAACACCATAGGAAACAAGTTAAAGACATATTTGGTTGTTTTCTATTATCTGTAATTTTTGGCGGACTTCGGAAACAGGTTACTCCTAAGCTAAGCTTTATGGATTATATGTTAAATCAGTCCCTGTCAGTTGCAAAGTTTTAAAAATAAAATTTAAATAGTGTATGTTAATTCAAAATCATTCATTTTCATTATTTTTCACAACTGCGTCCTTGCTTCTACTACAAAAAATTGTTCTGAAAAACACTTCATTTATTAAAATTTCAATAACTTTTTTTTTAGATTTCATATCATTGAAATTTCGTTGAAAGTTCATAAAAACAACAGTATAATGCTGGCAGCAGAGGTTCCAGTTTATAACTGTAAAATGCATGGTAATAAACTGTAAAATTAGCAATTTTACTGTTTATTACTGTAAAGTTAGAAATTTTACAGTTTATAACCGTAAAATGTGGCTGTTTTCTACTGTAAAAACAACAGTATGATGCTGGCAGCAGAGGTTCCAGTTTATCACTGTAAAATGCAGGGCATTAAACTGTAAAATTAGCAATTTTACTGTTTATCACCATAAAATTAGCTGTATTATACTGTACAAACAACATTCATTTTTTACAGTGACTAATGTAAAAAAAATTCAGTAAATGTATACTATTATCGTGTTTCACCATAAATGCATGCAATCCGTTCTCTGAACTTATCTCCTTTCAATCCGTGCTTTCCAAAAGAGAAACTTTCCTTTTAACCCATCAACGCACACCCTGTTATCCATCCCTGGTCTACCCTTTGTGTCAAATCAGAAACGGGGTCAGATCGGGCGTTCGCAGGCGACATGTTGCAGCAGCGCGCAGGCGATCATCTGTGTTCGAGGGGCCATCCACCCCCGTAGGACGTTGACCCGACTTTTTTTCTTTTTTCAGTACACCCCACCATGAATTCTATAAAGTGATTATTGGAGATTTCGAATTAGGATTGTCGATGTTCGATCCAACTGCGCTTTATAATATGGAACTCAACATGGGAAAAGTTTTAATGAATGGCAGTGATGGTGGAAGAACTTGAATGACTTCTTTCAAGGTTTCGCGAAGGTGTTAATGATACTATTTTTTGTTTGTTATTATTTAAATGAGGTTTGCCGTTGCACTACAAAAAATAATCTACTGTTTTTACAGTATAATAGGGGCAGCAGAGGTTCCAATTTAAAACTAAAATGCGCAGTAAAAAACTGTAAAACTAGCAATTTTACTGTAAAATTAGCAATATTACCATAAAATTAGCAATATTATACTGTAAAAATAACAGTATAATGCTGGCAGCAGAGGTTCCAGTTTAAAACTGTAAAAGCACAGTAATAAACTGAATATCGCAATTTTACAGTTTATTACTGCAAACTAGCAATTTTACAATCTACTACTGTAATATTAGCAATTTTACAGTTTATTACTGTAAAATTAGCTGTATTATAATGTAAAAACAGCATCTTTTTTTTTACAATGTGTGTTGTTGTTGTTTCTAATCTCCTATCTGGTTCGACGGAGTCAGACCAGATCAACGAATCCGTTGACATTGATGAAATCCAATACCAAAAGGGGAGTAGCATGGATATCCTCCCAGTTCAAACCCAAACAGTCCAAGATATGTTGAGGTGAAGCCTGGTCGTGGTGGCACTTAGGACAGAGAGGATATGTCTTACTGCCCTCAGAATATTTAAGGCCTTTTATGTGACCACTGGCAAGTCGGGACAGGCAAGTGTTGGACTGCCTGTTGCATGGGAGAGATAAAGAGAATCCCGGTTTTTTTTTCTTTGTACCAGTGATGAGTGATGGGAGGGGTAATTAACCACTTCTCCTTATTTTGGGCCTTTTTCCTCGAAATTACAATATGTAAATAAGGGAAGGTGAAATTTTTAGTTAAAAAATAAAGTTAATATATGTTTTCGGAAAGAAAACATTTCTGGTTATTTATCGAAAAAACGGCACGGTGAGATAAATGAAACAGCTGCATTTATGTCTAAATAAGATATGAAAAAATACTTCTAGTTCTTCTAGTACACGTTTTAGCTTTCGACTCTAGCTTGTTTCTAATTGTTACATTTACTACAATAGTATTTGTGTTAAAAATAAAAACTTATTTTTGTTTTGATTAGTTTCTATGATTTTTGTTATACCTCTGAAATAAGTACAATTTTTATTTAATCAAATTCAAAAATTTTTTCAGTCGTGCAATTTTCAAAAATAACTCAAGCTGTATAACAAAGTCAAAGGAACAATAAGTCATACAAAATACCCTTGTGCATAAACGTAACAGGAAATATTGTAGAATAAAGAGTATATTGTAGTTTCTGAAAACTGCATGCACGTGTTTCGGGGTTACAAGAAACTTGTTTTCTAATTAAAAATAAGGAGCTCAGGGATTAAAAGACAGCCGACAAAACAACAATCTCTGTAAACGAACAGTAAAAATTAAGATTAAATTTAGTAGGGTTTCTGCAATAAGTTTTTTTTTTTAATGTTTTGCAGAAGGAGGAATTGGCATGTCTTGTTACACCGCAAATAATACTGTTCCTCTTTGTTCTCTCCGTTTCGATTTCTAAATAGCTAACTATTTTAAGAATTCAAGTTTTTAATGTCACTTAGGTCTGTTTAATAAAGTTAATTGCTGGAGTGTTGCAATAAATTAACAAGTTGATGAGCTGAAATTTATAAAATGTATAAGTTTGCATACATTATTATGCTATGTAAATTATATTTAAAATGTACAACAATTAAAAAGTGTCTTCTATTAATCAACATTCTGCATCATTGGAGCGTTATTTCAAGTCTAAATATTAAAGTTCTAAGTAATATAATTAATTTTGAATTCAGAAAAACCGTACTCATCCACTTCTGTAAAATAACTTAATCAAATTACCAATTTTGTCTCCTAAAAAATGACTCAGGTATAAAAAGAAAATATTCAGAAAAAGGAAATAAACAAAATAACAACATCTTCCATGCAGTTTAAATAAAATTAGACAATTCGAGATGTTGCAGCATCAATGAAAATTCCAAACTTTGCGTTTGCGAGGATACAATGTAAAAAATAGATATTGTTTTTACAGTATAATACAGCTAATTTTACAGTGATATATTATAAAATTGCTAATTATACAGTAGTAAATTGTAACATGCTAATTTACAGTAATAAGCTGTAAAATTTATAGTTTCACAGTTTATTACAGTGCATTTCACAGTTTTAAACTGGAACCTCTGCTGCCAGTATTATACTGTTTTTTTTACAGCATAATACACATAATTTTATGGAAAAATTACCCATTTTGCAGTAATAAAAAGTAACAGGGGAAAAAAGATGAAAGTGACCAAAAAGCGATTTCGAGAAAAACGAGGAAGAAAGTTTGATTTCTCGTAGCTCCCTTTGTAGTTAATGGAATTTTCAAGCACATTTCGGTCGATTCTCATATTTTTTCCCCCTTGTTGTTTTACCAGATGATATTAATCATTTATAGCCCCTAGATAGCGCTAATATCTCAAAATTGACGAAAAAGTGACTTTCTTTTCCCCCCTGGCCCTTCATTTGTTCAAATACATTTATTTGATTTGAATTGCAGTGACTTTAGCTATGTACTTATGTTAATACATTTTTTTCTTCATTTGTATTTAAATAAATAATTGTATTCATTTACATACTTAATTATTTAAATGGATTTATTCATTTTTATACGTTTTTGTTCATATGTTTATGTATATTTACATATTTATTTATTTATTTAAATTTGCATTTACTAATTATATTCATTTACTTTCATGCAACTTTCAGATACATATTCGTAATTGTTCATCAATAGCATCATTACAAATAACAAATTAAAATTATCCTAAATTCAATGAACGACCCCATTTTGTATCAACTTTGTTTTCCTTTACTAACCAATCAATAAATATGTACATACACATACACATTTATCACCTAGCTATAATACGCCAAAAATTTAAACGAATTTAAAACAGATGTCATCTAAATCATCCAGAGATTCCTAACTCCCGTTTGCAAAGTGTCTGGGTGGAAAAGGGGGCTCCACTGCTTTCCAAACAACCCCCTTTTTTAAAAAAAAATCAGAAGTTCGTTGACCTACTCGTGACGTCACAAATGATGTCATCGAGTCGCGTGCCTCTCCGGGGGAGGGGTGTCCCTTAATCCAACAGGGGGTGGGCCGTGGAAAGTGTATAGTCAAGTGGGGGTACCACGGATGCTCGTGGAGACGGGCCCACGTCTGGTGCAAAGAAAAAAAATATTGAAAGTGAAATCTGAAAAGTGCTTTCCTTTCTTCTCGCCTCCACACCCGTCTGGGATACATTTTTTTCTGTCATCCCCTCCCCCACCCGCCATTTACAATTTGTTACTAAAATACCTCCTGTTCGCAACCTGATTTATTGTTTGGACATGCGCAACGTGGAATCTCTTATGGGGGGTGCATTTTGGCTTCCATCTTTCCAGTATTTGTGTAAATCTACATTTTATTTTTTACAGAGCGATTTGAGATCAACCACTGCAAAAATAAACCGTTGTTTTTAGGGTGCCGAGGTTCCAATTTAAAATTGTAAAACGCACAATAATAAACTAAAACTAGCAATTTTACAGTTTCTTACAGTAAAGTTAGAAATTTTACAGTTTATTGCCGTAAAATTTAGCAATATTATACTGTAAAAATAACAGTATAATACTGGCAGCCGAGGTTACGAGGTAAAATGAGCAATTTTGCAGTTTATTTTGGTATAAAATTAGCAATTTGACAGTTTAATGTTGTAAAATTCGTTATTTTACAGCACTTTTCGTGTGTGTGTGTGTGTGTGTGTGTGTGTGTGTGTGTGTGTGTGTGTTATAATGTCTTTCGCACCATCTCTTTGAAGTGATTACAATCTAACAGTGACCCTGAAAAAAGCAAGATTTCAGTGGCTGGGAGGTTTGGTAAATTTCCCGATTGTTGCCAAACTTTATTACGCCAAATACGAAGAGTAACTGAATAGCGGTGTTACCGAAAATGTCAGAATGGAACTATTATTGTTAAAAATTTTGTGATGGTGGCATTAAATACATGTTTTAAACATGAAATAAAATACGCTTTAGACTGCAAACAACTATTGTTCCTTCCCAGAGCGTTTTCTTTTTCTTTGATTTGGAAAAAGTAGTGTTTCACTGGCTGGGAGGTTTGGTAAACATCCCTATTGTTGCCAAACTTTACGACGCGAAATACGAAGAGTAACTGAATAGCCATCACTAAATTTTTAAAAATAATAGTTCCATTCTAATATTTTCGGTAACACCGAATTTTGAGGAAGTCAACTGAATAAATTTAAATTCACTTCAACTCTGAAGTAAAATTATTATATCCTTTAGTTCAAATGCTCTCCATCTTTTAAATTCCACTTGAAGTCATGTTAAAGTTTAAATCAATTCGCCAAATAAATCAAAAAGACAGAAAATTAAGAAAGAAATAGGAGATATTAATCATTGAATAAATTTTCAAGGCTTAAATCTATACGCAAACTTAAACCACAAAGTAACTTCAGGGACAAAAGAGCAGCTGATCAGGAAAATGGACCAAAGTGTTTCAGTATTGCGTACAACGTACATAGTTAAGCCTTGAAAATTGGTTAAATATGATTAATTAATATCTCCTGTTCTAATTAACGGACAGAAACGTGCTAAAACTTTTCTTTTTCAGAAAAAAAAACCCTTTCCAGCGATATATAATGTTTTGGGGTGGAGGAAGGTTTTCCCTCCTCAATTATGGCGAATACACCAAAAATTGGGCCTAATTAATTAATTTAAAAATGACTAATTCGAAATTTAAAATTTGGCCTTCGAGGGATACGTCCGAATTTTTGTGCCAAGTTTCAGGTCTGTAGGTGCTGTGGGGGCTTCTGGCCAGCGGTTACAAACAAACGAACAAACAAACAAACACCGTCATCTTTATAAAAACAGATTGTTATCAAGAAATCATATACTTATTTTATTTCATACTTTTTCGTTCGAACCAAGCATACATAGATAGCCTTTAAATTTGAAAAACATGTTTTATATTTTTTCGTATTAATTTTTGGGTTTTGAAAGTTACCTGAAGTGAAACTTTTTGAATGTAAAAACATATTTACCAGTTACCTTTTCTAATTAAGACAAATGTAAAAAAAAAAAGAAAAAGAAAAAAAAAGTATTGACTTTTGTTTCAGTACAAATGTATTTTCTATAAAGAAAGAATAGCTGATAGCTTAACCTTTAATATTCTCCAAATATTACAAGTTTTTGTCCTAATTCAAAATCAGTTTTAAATAAATTTATCAGAGCGAAAAATAAAAAAAAAATTAAAAAAAAACTTGTAACAGGCGCTTTCAAATTGATGACTTGACTTGAATAAAAGAAGATTCAAAAATTTTATTTGAAAAGTTTAAGATGCACCAGAATCCTCAAATTTATGCTTGCTTAGGTTGGTTGGTCCCGAGAAGGAAGTTTTTAAAATTTAATAACAAAATCAATTTTGTAATCATTATTATTTTTCTTTGTTTTAGGCAACAGTTAAATTATCGAAAGTAACCGGCAGGTCTAATTTCTATTATTTTTCATTATTTCAGGCAGCAATTAAAAAGGAGTAGTGATTGGTAAGCATTATGACAGAGAAAAAGTAACGAAATAAATCGTCTAATAATAATAATAATATAATAGTAATGCGTTACAATGCTGCAAGCAAATTTATGTGGCGCCATCTATTAGTATAAAATGTTACAAAAATAGAATATGCCTCTAAAATTGTATACAATTTTTTACTAACCAGTGTAACGAACGAACGGTGACATAGATTTTAATCAACCCCAATGAATAAGTTGATAAAACTAGGAGTGCCTACTAAGGTACAGGGGTCATGGCACAGTGCGTCATTGAATTTTTAGGGGCTTGTTTTTTGTGGGGGAGGGGAAAGTATTTCCGGTATGTGCCATGGTTCTTGGGGAGATAGAGCCCCAACTAACAATACTCACCCACACATATGTGTTTTTTAAAAACATGCATTTTTTCCCAACCCTCAATGTTGTTTAGAAAATGAACTAGTTATTACTATTGTAACTACTTTTTAGAAGAATTTGCCTTTTGGTTAGATTTACAAATATGACAATAGTTAATATTTATTACAAAATTCTCTATCTCTCTCTCTTTTTACTCAAATTTTCAAAACCTTGCACATGTCAGGTACTTTTTCTTTTACATTAATTAATTTAAAATAATAGACTTTTAATGTAACTAACTTCCGGCTATCCTTCTCACTAACCTTTCACCAGAAGTGTCCTAGATTTCTTTTCAGAGCGAATTCGAAGAAGTTTGGTCCCAAAAGTCTTTGTGGATCTCGATCTCAATGCTCATGAGACAGTGTATCCATCTTAATTATGATGATGCCATTTCTGATTGGATTATCAAGCTCGCCGTAGAGATCACGTCTGATTCAGTGTTTCTTTCAAGCATCTCTTCGGGACGACACTGCCCCCCCCCCTGGAGAAAGTAAAGTGCCCTCCCGGAAGAAAGCTCAGTTTGAACCACACACACTCAAAACTAATAATAAACTGAAAAAGATCAGTAAATAAAAATAAAATTAGTACAGAAATAAATGAAAACTTTAAATTTTATCGTGAGGATGGCGGCGGGGGTCATTAAAGATGGTCTATAATAGTGTTTTTAGGACTTCAACTTCGGAAAACATCTGGGGCACAGTTTGTAAATCATCCTTCCACAAACATAACCTAGATTCGCCTACAGCAGCATTTTTTTTTTTTTTTTTTTCAATTTCGGGGAAGAGTCTTGAACCCCAAACGCTATCAAAATTTTCCTAAAGATGCGTCTTTTATTTCCGAAGAAATTCTGGGAATAGGAAGTGAACTCCAACCCTTTACCTTAACCTCATCAAACATGGTTTACAATTGCGTATTTAAGACTTTAATGTCCAATTCCAAACAAATTTGTGAGAACCGCTATTTATTTTTTTGACTGGAATCAACTGTATGTTTTGGAACATAGTTAAACTATTTCTGGATAGGTGACGATGTACTGATGTAAGTGGTATGCAAAAATGTGTTTGTGTGTGTGTTGAGAAGCTTATGTTACAGAAGTTTCTGATTAAATTTGCTGTTGCTTCTACTACTTCCAAGTTACACTTACGTATAACAAACCGCATTGTACTTTAACTCATTAGCTAAAATAAATTTCTGTTATAAGTTCCTCTTTCGAAACACAAAGAGGGAGAACTTTAAACCCAAAACATCAATTGTAAAAAAAAAATCCTCGTAAATGCAACTGAATATTTAAAATCTCCATTTTTATTCTATATCTTAAAAAATCAGACCCGGGGGTCATTCCATAGTTTAACGTAACATTCAGAGCTGATTTTGTAACTGTTTTTACTTGTAACTTAAAGGATAAAAAAGATTTTTTAGTTATGCTGCTGGATTTACAATGTGCATGGTGTCTATGTATCATTTCTGCTAAGAATGTAAAACAAAATTACTGACAGTAGATATTTTTTCAACCAAAATAGCAGCGTGACTAACATAACATTTTTGCTACCCTAAAAATGAATGCTCATGTTGTGAGGCAAAAATTTCTCAAAGTTAAGCAAGTGTTAAAAATTGAATGAAAAATTTGAAAAATGTGTAAAGTTGGCTTTTAAAAACATAAAACACATTTATTAAATATTATTTTTTTTAGTCTTAAATGTCACTTTTACCCAAGATGGAGTGTGACTAGCTTAACGTGACTAACGTAATCATCGAAAAACAAGCAGTAAACACACTACAAACTATTTATTATCTCTAATCTCAGTGATAATTACAAAACTTTTTCATTTTCTTTACTTCTTATGTTTGTATGATTTTTATTTATTTATTTATTTTTTAATTCTTTTTTCACTTCGGTATTTTTTTTTCTTCGGCTGAGGTTGACATTTCTATAGAATGACCCAGCCGATAAATCACCATTACCATGAAAGCTGTTTGTATGTTCGTAATTACATTTATTTACTTATTGTGGGAACTAATTCGTGTAAGCTTTGTTTGAAAGTTATTTCAATAGCAGCCAAATAATTATTTTGAACTCAAAATCAGTCGCTAGATGGCAACACCATTTTCCTGCTCCCTTTCTCCTCCGTTCCCTCCTCCCTGGTTCCCTCTCAATATCCGGGATGCGGAGATGGATGAAATCCTTTCTCTTAATTTGGCTAATTTCGAGCAGAAAATGCTGAGGCTGAGGACTCATTGAATAAAGAAATGTAATTCGTTTAAGATCTTTTTCTGTGTTTGAACATTGTGCTCTCGATTTGTCAATGCAGTGTTTCTTTACTCTTTACTGAGTTTTTGGGTTACCCATAATTTTGTAAAAATTTTCAAAATTTAGAGGCTTTATTGTTTTACTTTTGTGCTTATATCTCTCACAGAAATACATTATAAATTGTGGTGCACAGATAAAATTTTTAAACATCAAATTAATGACGGGATACTGTCCGGGTCAGTATTGTTCAATCTTTAATCATTTCGTTTTTAGTCCTATAAAAGACATATAAAATCATCCGTCATACCAGACATTGTAAGATAAAATGGTTTTTTATGTGAAAATAGTTAAACTCGGTGTGCAAACTGCTTCATACATAACTGTAGAAAAGTAAATAAATGATAAATAAATAAAATAAAAAGATAAGTTAAAAGATAAATTCTAATTGACTTACTAAAGTATCGAAGCATTAACTACCATTAGAATAAAGTATTTCTAAAATAATTAATATTAAGTATGGATATGCAACACAAAAAAAGGCTAGTATAAATCAAGAAAATTCGAAACAAATCTATATATTCGGCTTTTGTAAAAGCTTAACCCTTTCTGGATTTACCAAGAAGGTTTATGGAGCATTTGGGCAGCTGAAAGTATTTATCATTGAAAAAAGCATAAAAAGCTGAGTTTTTTTATGAGTGTAGTTATTAAGAAAAAGTTACTCTTACGCACACTTAAGTTTGAGAATTTTTTAGATTTTTATTCCCTCTGGGCAATAAATGTTGAATAATGCAGCAGAGATCAACAGAGATTCTCAAAAAAACAATTTATTTTGACTATTAAGTAAAAACGGCGAACAACTGACAAATCAAAATATTTGACGTAAAAAGACACTTCAACATTAAAACACGGTATGAACTGTACAACTAGAACGCAATCTAAAATACTTCAAACCTTCCGAGTACCTAGTCCGTGGATACTATATGGATCTCGTTTGTTCCAGAAAGTTTTGACAAAAAATCAATCAATAAAGAGGCCAATTTAGTAAAGCTGAATGCTGATCTATTTTTGAAGATTTGATTCATGAACCACTGATACAATTAAGCTTCGTCCAATGTACTGGAATTTATTCGACACACCTTGGATGAACTAATCACTTCTGTGCTGTCTGCCCTGCATTTAATATTTCAGATTGATGAACCACTCCTAAATGTCCCGGTTCATATGGTGATTTGAGAAAACAAAATCACAGCCCATTTGTTGATGAGGCTCAAATAAATACTGAGTCTTGTTCCAAAATGTTCACTGATTCTTGCTAAGTTCACCAAAATACCCAAATGAGGGTTTAAAAAAAAAACTAAATTTGGTTACAAATAAGATGGCATCGATTTGTCCTTGCCCCACGGCCAGATATAACTGTCAAATTAAGCCTAAAAGCAGTACGCAGCAAAATCTAAAAAGTGAAAATGTGATTCAATTCCAAGCTTAGTGTTTGCAAGAAATGATCAAATACCAGCTTATTACCCTGTATGGCATTATGTTTATCTTATTTCATGCTAAAATGAAACAGGTGAGCCTTTAACTGATAACTCATTGTTAATCGTAATCTTTCTTGGAAAATACTCATATTTAAATGAGTTAAATTTTATCAAGCTTAAAAGCTTATCTCTATTACTCTATCTATTCAAAATTGAAAGAAAATGGCCATTTTGAGACAAAAAATTTGAATTTCGATTGAAATTTTTTGGATTTTTTAAAATTTTAAAACCCCGCCTATGTGAATTCTAGTGCATCAAGGAACCTCTGTGACAAGTTTGAAAATCGGACGAAAACTGTGGATTTGTATTAGGAACAAACATACAAATATACAGATATATTTACATACATACATCCATTTTTATATATATAAATAGATGACGAGGCACCGGAAGTGCACATTAATGGAATTTGCTGTCTGATGCAATTTTCAAATTAATAGCTCTGGTATCTCTTTTTGATCCATTGACGTGCGTGTTGGTAAACCATGAGATTGCCCACAAAAAAATAAAATTGCTCTCGCTTGTTTAGGCAGATGTTTGAATACAAATGCTTGAGCTCTTTAAATTAAAAAGCTCTTCCTACTTCCCCTACCGCAAGAGCCTGTGCTCCTGCCGTAAAGACGTGATAACATTAGCTAAAAAAATTGTTTCAATTAATGAAGGTTTGGCACGAAAGCATGCTGTCCAACACGTTACTTAGGACCAGTTCAAACATACAGCTGTAAACATACAAATAATAACAGTATCACATCTGAAATATAGCTAAAACTATAGTAATTATTAATTTTAAATATCAGCTATTGCCGTTTTTTATGTTTTAGTTTGTTCCATTGTAGTTTCTTCAGAGATTTATACATATTTTCTCTTTTACGTTATTATTACTACTATTAAAATCTGTCCGCGTCTGTCTGTCTGTCTGTCTGTCTGTCTGTCTGTCCGTCTGAAGCTTGAACTCCTCAAAAACCGCTGAGCGTAGAGAATCAAACATAATACCATTCGATTCGAAATTTTCTAAGGAAGACAATAAGACCAACCGCGTAATTGTACGACGTTAATTAGCTGAGATATTAATTAAAACGTTAATTAAATTCTTTGCATTTTTAAAATTCCAAGACATTTATTTCTTTCCGTTGCCATTTTAAATTAAAGCGTTAATTAAAAGATTGAACTATTTAAAATTCCGTCTGAAGCTTGAACTCCTCAAAAACCGCTGAGCGTAAAGAATCAAACATAATACCATTCGATTCGAAATTTTCTAAGGAAGACAATAAGACCAACCGCGTAATTGTACGACGTTAAATAGCTGAGATATTAATTAAAACGTTAATTAAATTCTTTGCACTTTTAAAATTCCAAGACATTTATTTCTTTCAGTTGCCATTTTAAATTAAAGCGTTAATTAAATTATTGCACTATTTTAAATTCCAAAATTTTATTTCTTACCGTTGCCATTTTAAATTAAAGCATTAATTAATTGTTGAACTATTTAAAATTCCAAGACTTTTATTTCTTACCGTTGCCATTTTGAATTAAAACGTTAATTAAATTATTGAACTATTTAAAATTACAAGAGATTTATTTCTTTCCGTAGCCATTTTAAATTAAAGCGTTAATTAAATAGTTGAACTATTTAAAATTCCAAGACTTTTATTTCTTACCGTTGCCATTTTGAATCAAAACGTTAATTAAATTATTGAACTATTTAAAATTCCAAGATATTTATTTCTTTCCGTTGCGATTTTAAATTAAAACGTTAACTAAATTATTGAACTATTTAAAATTCCAAGATATTTATTTCTTTCCGTTGCGATTTTAAATTAAAACGTTAACTAAATTGAACTTTTTAAAATGAACGAGTGTTATTTTTTTCCATTGTCATTTTGAATACGTGTTATAACAAAGTTCTAACAATTGTTTTTATTCTAATTATTAATGACATATTTTTTCTCTGGTACTATTTTGAAAATGTGTTTTTAAATAAAATTGCAATTGCTGTTTTTAGAAGGAACTTTTTTGGCTGCGATCCAAATATTAAAAGAACTTTTTCGTTTAGAATTTTGCAATTAATTTTACATTAAGAAAGCGGTTTGGAAATAATTGTTTTTGATAAGGAATCTTATTTGTTGTTTAGGGAGAGTGCTAAGTATGCACTACTTGACATCGTCTTTATTTTTGAGGAAGCATGTGTAAATAATTTGATTGATTCTTTGATGCAGGAAAGGTTTTTAGCGAGCTGCTTAAACGGGGAGTAGTTTGTTAAACTTTTCCTTGGTACTTTAAAGGCGGCGTAGTTTATTGAAATTTTCCTCGCTACTGTAAAGGCCAGCCGCCTTGGTGGCGAGTAGTTTGTTGAAACTTTCCTCGCTACTTTAAAGGCGAGCCGCCTTGGTGGCGAGTAGTTTTCTCAAACTGCCTTCACTACATTAAAGCCCGTGCAACGCCGGGCCACGCAGCTAGTTACTACTATTAAAATCTGTCCGTGTCTGTCTGTCTGTCTGTCTGTCCGTCTGAAGCTTAAACTCCTCAAAAACCGCTGACCGTAGAGAGTTAAACATAATACCATTCGATTCGAAATTTTCTAAGGAAGACAATAAGACCAACCGCGTAATTGTACGACGTTAATTAGCTGAGATATTAATTAAAACGTTAATTAAATTCTTTGCACTTTTAAAATTCCAAGACATTTATTTCTTTCCGTTGCCATTTTAAATTAAAGCGTTAATTAAATTATTGAACTATTTAAAATTCCGTCTGAAGCTTGAACTCCTCAAAAACCGCTGAGCGTAAAGAATCAAACATAATACCATTCGATTCAAAATTTTCTAAGGAAGACAATAAGACCAACCGCGTAATTGTACGACGTTAAATAGCTGAGATATTAATTAAAACGTTAATTAAATTCTTTGCACTTTTAAAATTCCAAGACATTTATTTCTTTCAGTTGCCATTTTAAATTAAAGCGTTAATTAAATTATTGCACTATTTTAAATTCCAAAATTTTATTTCTTACCGTTGCCATTTTAAATTAAAGCGTTAATTAAATTATTGAACTATTTAAAATTCCAGGACATTTATTTCTTTCCGTAGCCATTTTAAATTAAAGCGTTAATTAAATTGTTGAACTATTTAAATTCCAAGACTTTTATTTCTTACCGTTGCCATTTTGAATTAAAACGTTAATTAAATTATTGAACTATTTAAAATTCCAAGACTTTTATTTCTTTCCGTAGCCATTTTAAATTAAAACGTTAATTAAATTATTGAACTATTTAAAATTCCAAGACTGTTATTTCTTACCGTTGCCATTTTGAATTAAAACGTTAGTTAAATTATTGAACTATTTAAAATTACAAGACATTTATTTCTTTCAGTCGCCATTTTAAATTAAAGCGTTAATTAAATTATTGCACTATTTTAAATTCCAAGACTTTTATTTCTTACCGTTGCCATTTTGAATTAAAACGTTAATTAAATTATTGAACTATTTAAAATTCCAAGACTTTTATTTCTTTCCGTAGCCATTTTAAATTAAAGCGTTAATTAAATTGTTGAACTATTTAAATTCCAAGACTTTTATTTCTTACCGTTGCCATTTTGAATTAAAACGTTAATTAAATTATTGAACTATTTAAAATTCCAAGACTTTTATTTCTTTCCGTAGCCATTTTAAATTAAAACGTTAATTAAATTATTGAACTATTTAAAATTCCAAGACATTTATTTCTTACCGTTGCCATTTCAAATTAAAACGTTAATTAAATTATTGAACTCTTTAAAATTAAAGAGTGTTATTTCTTTCCATTGTCATTTTGAATACGTGTTACAACAAAGTTCTAACAATTGTTTTTATTCTAATTATTAATGAATTATATTTTTTTCTCTGGTATACCATTTTGAAAATGTGTTTTTAAATAAAATTGCAATTGCTGTTTTTAGAATGGACTTTTCTTGGCTGCGATCCAAATATTAAAAGAACTTTTTCGTTTAGAATTTTGCAATTAATTTTACAGGAAGAAAGCGGTTTGGAAATAATTGTTTTTGGTAAGGAATTTTATTTGTTATTAAGGGAGAGTGCTAAGTATGCGCTACTTGACGTCGTCTTTTTTTTTTTTTTTTTTTTTTTTTTTGAGGAAGCATGTGCAAATAATTCGATTGATTCTTTGATGCAGGAAAACTTTTTAGCGAGCCGCTTTAGCGGGAAGTAATTTGTTGGAACTTTCCTTTGTACTTTAAAGGAGAGCCGCCTTGGCGGCGAATAGTTTATTGAAACTTTCCTCGCTACTGTAAAGGCGAGCCACCTTGACGGCGAGTAAACTGCTTAAACTTTCATCATTACTTTAAAGGCGAGTCGCCTTGGTGGCGAGTAGTTTCTTGAAACTGTCCTCGCTACTTTAAAGGCGAGCCGCCTTGGCGGCGAGTAGGTTATTTAAGCGTTCCTCACTACTTCAAAGGCGAGCCGCCTTGGCGGCGAGTAGTTTTCTCAAACTGCCTTCACTACTTTACAGCCCGTGCAACGCCGGGCCACGCAGCTAGTTACTACTACCAAAATCTGTCCGTGTCTGTCTGTCTGTCTGTCTGTCCGTCTGAAGCTTAAACTCCTCAAAAACCGCTGACCGTAGAGAGTTAAACATAATACCATTCGATTCGAAATTTTCTAAGGAAGACAATAAGACCAACCGCGTAATTGTACGACGTTAATTAGCTGAGATATTAATTAAAACGTTAATTAAATTCTTTGCACTTTTAAAATTCCAAGACATTTATTTCTTTCAGTTGCCATTTTAAATTAAAGCGTTAATTAAATTATTGCACTATTTTAAATTCCAAGACTTTTATTTCTTACCGTTGCCATTTTAAATTAAAGCGTTAATTAAATTATTGAACTGTTTAAAATTCCAGGACATTTATTTCTTACCGTTGCCATTTTGAATTGAAACGTTAACTAAATTATTGAACTATTTAAAATTCCAAGACATTTATTTCTTTCAGACGCCCGCCATTTTAAATTAAAGCGTTAATTGAATTATTGCACTATTTTAAATTCCAAGACTTTTATTTCTTACCGTTGCCATTTTGAATTAAAACGTTAATTAAATTCTTGAACTATTTAAAATTCCAAGACTTTTATTTCTTATCGTTGCCATTTTGAATTAAAACGTTAATTAAATTATTGAACTATTTAAAATTCCAAGACTTTTATTTCTTTCCGTAGCCATTTTAAATTAAAGCGTTAATTAAATTATTGAACTATTTAAAATTCCAAGACATTTATTTCTTACCGTTGCCATTTTAAATTAAAACTTTAGTTAAATTATTGAAATTTTTTAAATTAAAAAGTGTTATTTCTTTCCATTGTCATTTTGAATACGTGTTACAACAAAGTTCTAACAATTGTTTTTATTCTAATTATTAATGACTTATATTTTTTCTCCGGTATACCAATTTGAAAATGTGTTTTTAAATAAAATTGCAATTGCTGTTTTTAGAAGGGACTTTTTTGGCTGCGATCCAAATATTAAAAGAACTTTTTCGTTTAGAATTTTGAAATTAATTTTACAGGAATAAAGCGGTTTGGAAACAATTGTTTTTGGTAAGGAATTTTATTTGTTATTTAGGGAGAGTGCTAAGTATGCGCTACTTGACATCGTCTTTTTTTTTTTTTTTTTTGAGGAAGCATGTGCAAATAATTCGATTGATTCTTTGATGCAGGGAAGCTTTTTAGCGAGCCGCTTTAGCGGGGAGTAATTTGTTGGAACTTTCCTTGGTACAGGTACTTTAAAGGAGAGCCGCCTTGGCGGCGAATAGTTTATTGAAACTTTCCTCGCTACTGTAAAGGTGAGCCGCCTTGGCGGCGAGTAGGTTATTTAAACTTTCCTCACTACTTTAAAGACGAGCCGCCTTGGCTGCGAGTAGTTTTCTGAAACTGCCTTCACTACATTACAGCCCGTGCAACGCCGGGCCACGCAGCTAGTTACTACTATTAAAATCTGTCCGCGTTTGTCTGTCTGTCCGTCTGAAGCTTGAACTCCTCAAAAACCGCTGAGCGTAGAGAATCAAACATAGTACCATTCGATTCGAAATTTTCTAAGGAAGAAAATAAGACCAACTGCGTAATTCTACGACGTTAATTAGCTGAGACATGAATTAAAACGTTAATTAAATGTTGTGCACTTTTTAAAATTCCAAGACATTTATTTCTTTCAGTTGCCATTTTGAACAAAAACTTTAATTAAATTATTGAACTATTTAAAATTCTAAGACATTTATTTCTTACCGTTGCCATTTTGAATTAAAACGTTAATTAAAGTATTGAACTATTTAAAATTCCAAGATATTTTTTTCTTGCTGCACTGTAAAAACTACGGGTGACGCAGGGGTGCCAATAAGAAAGCTTGGGTGAAAGCAAGGTGCCACGGGGTGCCACAGCGAATTTGAAATGCTCTTACCGCACTAAAAAGCCTCCCATCGGCACCCTTTGGGGTGAATGAAGCTTGCGCATGCTCAGTGAGACATCTCGCCGTACCAAAAGGCACCTTTGACAGAATGCGCCTGCGCGAGGTCTCATCATCATCATCAACCATTTGAATGGCGGACATCTTGTTTACGTCGACACGACAGAATTTTCGGTACAGTGTTTTCACAGTCTTGGATTTCACCTTGAGTTGATTACAAAAATGGATTAATTCTTCATATTAGTCTTCGAATTCTCACGTAAGTACATGCATTTGATAATAGTTCTAAGAATTTCCAACATATTTGTACAATCATTTCAAAGTGTACGAACGGAAATTTATCTCTGTGCAGCGAATCTCTTTTGCCGTGCAGATACAAACAAGCAGCAGAACGCGAAGGGAAGGAAAAAAAAAGAAACTCTGAATGACTCTTTCTTTCTTTCTTATTTGTTTTAATCATACGTATATGTATATGCTATTTTAATGCCATGCATTTCGTGCTGTCGCTAATATCTTTCGTTCGCGTTATTGATAACAAATGCTGAGTTCGTTATTGCCAGAGCTTACTTTTTTTGTTCCATCAGTTGAATTGATCCTTAAAATATATTTCGATTTTTAATCTGTCGAGAAACTTGACGTTTAACAAACACTGCTTTTCAAATACCCGATATATTTTATTCCATAAAGATATTTAAATGTCGAACTATACATACTTATTAATATGTTGTTACCCTTGATTAAAATTTTATAAGTTAATGAAGCGATTCAATTTTTTATTGATAGAATAATACAACTGAATATTTTTGATTGTTTTTGAAAGGGATCCATAAAATACCTTCCCTCTTCATTTTCGGTACAGATAATGCTGCAGTAAATGTCAATAGCATTTTAAAACTACTGAGTTTAATTCAAGTCACGAATTCTTTTAAAATATGTTGGAAAGTCTGAACTGTGTGAAAATGCCTTAAATTACAAGTTTCGATCATTTTCAAATCGGAATTCAAGGTTAAAATGTACCAAGACTTTGTGAATAAAAGCAATAAATAAAAGTAAACACAATTGAAAAACAAAAACGCACACAGCACAGGGGGGATCTGCAATAGTGAACAGTGAGGGTGCCATTATGCTCTCCTATACGGTTCCATCTTTCACCCGCGCTGCTCGTTGAATTGAGGGTGCCAGTTTTTCACCCAAGCCAAGGGTGAAATCTTGGCACCCTACTGGGTGCCGCTCCTGTTACAAGCGTTTCACCCCGGAAAGGTGCCAATTGCAACCATTAGTTTTAACAGTGTGTTGCCTTTTGAATTAAAACGTTAATTAAATTATTGAACTGTTTAAAAAGATTCCAAGACATGTATTTCTTACCGTTGAGATTTTGAATTAAAACGTTAATTAAATTATTGAACTATTTAAAATTCCAAGATATTTATTTCTTTCCGTTGCGATTTTAAATTAAAACGATAATTAAATTGAACTTTTTAAAATGAAAGAGGTTTTTCTTTCCATTGTCATTTTGAATACGTGTTATAACAAAGTTCTAATAATTGTTTTTATTCTTACTATTAATGACATATTTTTTCTCTTGTACCATTTTGAAAATGTGTTTTTAAATAAAATTGCAATTGCTGTTTTTAGAAGGGACTTTTATTGGCTGCGATCCAAATATTAAAAGAACTTTTTCGTTTAGAATTTTTCAATTAATTTTACAGGAAAAAATCGGTTTGGAAATAATTGTTTTTGGTAAGGAATGTTATTTGTTATTTAGGGAGCGTGTTAAGTATGCGCTACTTAACATCGTCTTTATTTTAGAGGAAGCATGTGCAAATAATTCGATTGATTCTTTGATGCAGGAAAGCTCTTTAGCGAGCCGCTTTAGCGGGGAGTAGTTTGTTAAACTTTTCCTCGGTACTTTAAAAGCAAGCCGCCTTGGCGGAGAGTAGTTTATTGAAACTTTCCTCGCTACTGTAAAGGCGAGCCGCCTTGGTGGCGAGTAGTTTGTTGAAACTTTCCTCGATGCTTTAATGGCGAGCCGCCTTGGCGGCGAGTAGTTTTCTCAAACTGCCTTCATTACATTACAGCCCGTGCAACGCCGGGCCACGTAGCTAGTTCTATTTATTTATTTTTTTTTGTAAATATTGAGTCTTGAAGTTAAATGAAAATGAGTGACGAGCGAAAAGCCAAATGGTGCTAAATAAAGAAGCATGCTACGTTGCAGAAGAAGTATGCTACAAAATAGAAAAGCAAAAAAGAGTCTTCACAATTTTTAAAAAATGTGATACGCACTTTTAGAATGGGCACTTTTCTAAAACGGAAACTTTGAAATTTTTGGAATTATCCAGTTAAAATTTACGAACGACATTCCATTGAAAGTGGAGGAGTGGTAAGAAACACGTGAGTGAATGTAATAACACAGCGGAATGCGGAAATAATTCAAATTGTATATTCGTAGATAAAAAAATAGCAGGATAAAGTTGCTGTTATAAATAAAGTAAACAATAATAAAATAGTTCATGCGCATCACATTGATGTTCTACGCTCCGCAAATATTTTGCTGTATAATTGTCAAATAAGAAATTTAGAGATTCGATTTCGAAATCCAGTTTTGATCAAAATTAGGGATGCACCGATTAATCGGCAGTACCTATTACTCGGCCATAACCGTCCCCTTTGCCGGTTATTTATAATCTGCAAATTTTGCCGATTAATCAGCGAAAAAAATAGTCTTTTAAATATCATTTTTCAAAGCATATCTTTAAGACAGAACTATGATGATGAAATTTACTAACAGTAAATAATTTTCTGGACACATTACTATAACGTGTAATGTGAAATTGTACAAAGTAAAAGCAAAAAGAATAGTTCAATAAAATATTTTTGGAAAAAAAATAGAACCGACTTCAGTTGGAAATTGCTCTAAAAAGTAAAAAATAATTTTTTTTCTTTCAACACCATCGAAACTACTTTTAAACATAAGTTTTGAAGTCGGCGCAAAAACGATAGGTAAAATGATATTTAACCATATTTTGCCAACATTTTTCAGAAAAACCATTGAAAATTAAAAGCAGAATATTTGTACCATTACACGAATGCTGGTTATCAATGAAATGTATCCATTAAAATTTATAGTTGAATTGTAGGTGCGTATGATTCTATACATTGTTTTTGCGCCGACTTCAAAACTTATGTTTAAAAGTAGTTTCGATCAAAGGTGGATCCAGAAATGCTCCACGAGAGGGGCGATTGTTTTTTTTTTTTTTTCAACTTTCCCCCTTTTATTTTTCCACATATCCTGGTTAACACACGTTTATTACAAATGTTTCGGTCTTCAATTTCGAACAAATTTCAGATCAGAGCCCCGAATCCCACAACCACTTCTCATAGTATAATCGAAGAAGAACCTCTAAAATTGCCTTTTTTTTGAACTTCAAAGTCGAAAACTGCTGGAGAAGAGGCCCTCAAGGGAGAGGCGATCGCCCCCATCGCCCCTCCCTTGTATACGCCCCTGGTTTCGATGGTGTTCAAAGAAAAAATTTTTTTTTTACTTTTTAGAGCAATTTCCAACTGAAGTCGGTTCTACTTTTTTTTTTTTTTTTTTCAAAAATATTTTATTTCATTCTTTTTAGTGTAAATGCACTTAAAATAATCAAAATATAGTTAAAAAGCCATGCAGATGTTCAAAAAAATCCTTGCAGACCTGGACTCGATCTCATTCCATCAGGAACTTCAACCTGACGCGTTTAACCACTTGATCATCGGGTCGCTCATTGAAGTAAGGATTTACAATAGCACATATTGTTTTAAATAACACGAAATTTTAGTTTTTCGATCATAACTTTTTTTCTAGAGAACAAATATCGTCATATGAGTACATGGTACCTAAGTTATACCATCTCCTATCGATTAAAAAAATTGTCCAAATCGGTTCAGTTGTGCGAACAAACAAACAAACAAAAAAAAAAACATACGCTTTGAATTGAGAATCTCCTCCTTTTTTGAAGTCGGTTAAAAAGTACATAAAACTGAACGAAATATTAAAAAATAACCCTCACAGCTGATATTCTCAAGACACTATTATGAATAATTAAATTACATAGCTTTCAAATTGGAAGTTTGCCGATTAAATGGAAGAAAAAGTATTTTTTTTTAATAAAATAACCTTAAGTGTACCCTGAACAAGAATTTACTATGAAAAATATTTATAAACAATGAACAAATAATTTTCTGCAAACGCAAGAGCAACATGAAGTACGAAGCATAATGAGAAAATTTAAGAAAAATAAATAAACTAACTGTGTAACGGAACGTAATATAAAAATTTTATTTCCAAAGTTACTTCCAATTTTTTAATAAATGAATGTTTCCAATTTGAATAAATATGCACATTGCACAAATGCAATGTTAAAACATTTTTCATGTGTCAATATTTTTCTCCGTTTATAGTGTTTTAGACAACTTTGTAATTTTCACAAAGAATAAGTTTTGGACTAGATGGGTACTGATGATTTGAAAATAAATTTAAATTAAAATTGCTCCTAAATTAGCATGCTCACCAGTCCCCATCTTTTTTTTTTTTTTGAATTTTCGGGTCTATTTAATTATATTAACAATAGTATGAAAATTAGCCGAAAGAAACAGGATGCAATTTTGAAATTATTTTGTAAAAGACATCTTTCATAAAATATCTTTCATAAAAAATTATCTTTCATAAATAAATTAATCTCTAGTATTTTTAAAATCGAAATTGTAAGAGGAAAAAAAAGGGGTGAAGACATTGATAGTCGTAAAAAGGATGACTAATCGGCCAAGCCGATTCATCGGCCGATTATGAAGAGCCGATGAATCGGCAATCGGTTATTGGCCAATTTACTTCTCGGTGCATCCCTAATCAAAATAACTCTAATATTTTTAGAAGAAGTAT
The DNA here is from genome assembly GCA_038373865.1 of Uloborus plumipes. Classification (NCBI taxonomy): domain Eukaryota; kingdom Metazoa; phylum Arthropoda; class Arachnida; order Araneae; family Uloboridae; genus Uloborus; species Uloborus plumipes. The sequence continues at coordinate 53,540 of JAXGGA010007373.1, forward strand.
GAGAACCTGTTTGGAGTGATTTTTTCTTTTTTTGTTTTAATCTCTTTAGAAATGCTTAAATTAACCATGCTTAGCATTGAAAGAAATCTCGGTTGCTGCTTATTTCCACATTTTATATCATTATATTTTCCCATTCTCTCTTATAGGTTTAACTTACGTTTATATCATTTTACAATAATTTATCTGCGTTGCCATTAGGACGAAGTGTTTTAAGACTTCATTGAATAAAAAAAAAAAGTCTGAAATTTTACATTTACTTTTACTCTTTAAATATTGTTATAAATGTAATTTTCTGGTAGTCAAAGGAAAAGTGCGATATATCCGATTGGATGATTTAACGAGGCGCGATGTAACGAGGGGTTACTATAGTATTAGTTGTGTTGTGGAATGCCGTAAATCTTTATTTAAGGTATGTGAATTACAAGATGAATAGCATCTGCTGCTGTGAAATTTACTCGTAGCTTGGAGCAGTGCACAGCGAGCAGCAGCTGGCAACTTGGCTGCTCAGACTACTTTCTCTTGCTACCCCAGTCCAGAAACATCACTTGGGCATTGACCCGTCCCTAATGTGACTTTCCCTTTCGGAAAAGAAGGGAGGATCCTCAGTCCTCACCAGGAAGAATTTTGTCATTGGGATTTTAGTACAGTCGAGCCTGCTTCCCGTTTAATGTGCTTCATTTTCAATGTATCGAACGGTTGTACTTTGTCATTTTGGTTCCGGATAATGAAATATCCAGCTTATTAGAATAATTTTTCGTGGACAAGTGTCAAGATTAAATTGAATATTTAAAAAAAACGACCCTGATTGTCAAAACCATATTGGAATTAACTTCATGGATCAGAACACATACATTCATTTTCTGTTTTTTTCACTCATTTTTTTTTTCATATATTAATACTTCATTTATTTGTATATTTATTTGCTCGTTTATTTGTTCACTAATAATTCATTTATAAGTTTATTTACGCATTCATTTGATGAAAATTACTGTATAGTCATTTAAGGACATCTCGACACTCAGGAGATCTCGACACTTTTAAGGAAATCCCCCAGTAGACCCCCCTGCACCCTGGTGGCGAAAGTGGAAACTGTTGTATTGAAATGACCTGAGAGTGTAGTGCGTCATTTTCAATCGAAGGTGTAGTGAAGTCTGAGATTCATCAAGAAAATAACCATCATTTATGTGTCGGGTAAGTGTTTCATAGTTTATAATGCATGCAGTATAAGATTGACTTTTGTAACAATGATAAATGGGGACGATGGCTTTGATTTTTGATGATTTTCGAATGGCTGGCTAGTAAGATTAGACATTCAAGAACATGGCTGCGCAAGCAAAAAGTTTGCATAACCTGTCAGATGGCAGTGCTGCCATCTTTCACATAAATGTGTAACTTGGGGAGATCTCGACATTCTATTATGGGGAGATCTCGACAGTCGAGTTCTCCCTTATCGGCCTGTCGAATTCTCCCTGATTAGTACATTGTAAGTCTTGTATGCTGATATTTCTTTTCTCGATAGTTTGCGAACAAATTAATATTTTTTTCTTCTTTTTTATGATATTTTAGGGTTGAAAATGCCTCGCATTTATGATTATAAAGAAGTACTTGGAAAATGGAAGCCTGAAGATATGGCGGCTGCCATACGATAGGTGAAAGAGAACAAAATGCCACTAGCAACTGCGGCCAAAAAATTTGATGTCCCGAGGAATACATTAAGGACCAGGGTACTAACAGGTGCAGTATCAAACCGGCAAATTGGAAAGGGAGCAACATTCGATGATGCTATGGAAAAGGAACTGGTTGAACATTTATTGCTGCTGAATTCCAAGGGGTTTGGCATGACCGTAAATGATATTAGGAAACTAGTATTTAAATTTGCGGAGAAAAGGAATCTAACTCACCGGTTCAACAAAGACAGCAGCATGGCAGGATATAACTGGGTATATTCTTTCTTAGAAAGACACCCCTATTTGTCAGTAAGGAAAGCCCAAGGCTTGTCCTATGCACGTTCCAGAGGTCTCAATAGAGACGAAGTACGAAATTTTCTTGACAATTTACGCGAAATTTATGATGCGTTGGACCTGTGGGAAGAACCAGCAAGAATTTTTAATGCCGATGAAACTGGACTGCAGCTAATTTTTAAACCTGGTAAAGTGATTTCTTCCAAAGGCAAAAAGGATGTGTACCACGCCACGACAGGAGAAAGGGGTCTACTGTTACTGCTATGGTTTGTAGCATTGCAACAGGAAGTGCCATCCCTCCCTTTGTCATAATGAAGGGTATTAGAAAAAAACCGTCGTATGCCAAAGGTTTACCAAATGGATCAACTTTAGAGATGTCAGACTCTTGATACATGACCAGCGAAGTATTCAACAAATTTCTTGACCATCTGAACAAATACAGACCAAAAGGCAAAATTTTACTCATTATAGATGGACACGCCTACACTGAACAAAGCGTCACTGTTCGGAATTGAGATGCTATGCCTCCCTCCACATAGCACTCACAAATGCCAACCCCTTGATGTTTCTGTACGGAATAGGAGAAAAAAACAAGAATCGGCCGTTTTAACATCCGTAGAGTACAGGAATCAAATGCGCAGAATAACACCAACACAGGGATCTAGACGTCTGGGAGGAACTCAGTCCAGTTCCTCGAGAGATCTCCATGATAGTGAAAATTACTGTGGCGAGTGCGGTGGGTATTACTTTGATGATACCGACGGACAGAAGAGGGTGAAATGTGTTGGAGAATGTAATACGTGGTTCCATGAGGCTTGCGTACAAAATGGGAAGGAAACCCAGTTTACATGCAACAAATGTACATAGTTAAAAGGGGCGATATATATTGTTGCATTGTATAATATATGTTTATTACGCAAATCTCTCTTTTCCATATTTCACAGAAGTAAAAAAACATTGTTTTGAATTGTACCTGCCAGCCCGTAGGTGCCTGTCGAGATCTCCCGCAGTTAAGGGAGAAGTGGACATTTTGCTTTTATTTTTTCATAGTATTTATATGACCTATGATGTTTTTCAGGGTAAATCATTACACAGGAATAATACAGTCTAATAATGGAATAATTGTTTTCTGTAAAAATAAATAATAAAATCCTTAAATATTAACCAGTTATTTATGATTTTTCCTTAAGGTGTCGAGATGTCCTTAAATGACCCTATGTTCTTTTCACACATTTTTCACTTTACCCCATGGTTCACCTTTTGAGGTGAAAAATTTCCAACTTTTTTTTGAAAGTGCAAAACAGCTGCCAAAAAAAAAATATAATAATATTTCAACGCAAGTTGCATTACAAAATACAATATTCCTTCTTTATGCACAAGAATTTTGAGAACAAATTTAAAATTTGTTCATTTTCAAATAAGTACGTTAACTTAACTATGTCAAAAAAAAAATAGAAATTTCAACATGTGTTCTGATGCACCCATGAGCGGAAAGAATCGGAACACTTCCAAAAAACGAAAATTACTACTATTAAAATCTGTCCGCGTCTATCTGTCTATCTGAAGCTTGAACTCCTCAAAAACCGCTGAGCGTAAAGAATCAAACATAATACCATTCGATTCAAAATTTTCTAAGGAAGACAATAAGACCAACCGCGTAATTGTACGACGTTAATTAGCTGAGATATTAATTAAAACGTTAATTAAATTATTGAACTATTTTAAAATTCCAAGACTTTTATTTCTTTCCGTAGCTATTTTAAATTAAAGCGTTAATTAAATTGTTGAACTATTTAAAATTCCAAGACTCTTATTTCTTACCGTTGCCATTTTGAATTAAAACGTTAATTAAATTATTGAACTTTTTAAAATTAAAGAGTTTTTTCTTTCCGTTGTCATTTTGAATACGTGTTACAACAAAGTTCTAACAATTGTTTTTGTTCTAATTAATGACTGATATTTTTTTTCCTCTGGTACCATTTTGAAAATGTGTTTTTAAATAAAATTGCAACTGCTGTTTTTAGCAGGGGATTTTTTTTTTTTTGGCTACGATTCAAATATTAAAACAACTTTTTTGTTAAAAATTTTGCAATTAATTTAACAGGAAGAAAGCGTTTTGGAAATAATTGTTTTTGGTAAGGAATTTTATTTTTCATTTAGGAAGAGTGCTAAGTATGCACTACTAGACATCGTCTTTATTTCTGAGGAAGCATGTGCAAATAATTCGATTGACTTTTTGATGCAGGAAAGCTTTTTAGCGAGCCGCCTTAGCGGGGAGTAGTTTGTTGAAACTTTCCTTGGTACTTTAAAGGCGAGCCGCCGTAGCGGCGAGTAGTTTGTTGAAACTTTCCTCGCTACTGTAAAGGCAAGCCGCCTTGGCGGCTAGTAGGTTGTTAAAACTTTCCTCACTACTTTAAAGGCGAGCCGCCTTGGCGGATAGTAGATTGCTTAAACTGTCTTCACTACATTAAAGAGCGTGCAACGCCGGGCCACGCAGCTAGTTGATAAATAAAAGATGTCACCATGGTTTGTCTTTGCTTGGAATATCAAAAGTAACGCAAGACCAACATTTTTACCCAAAAAATCAAATTAAAAAAAAATCTCGTTTAGTTACTTTTTTCATCATAAAAGCTGAAAAATGCTCCGCTGCACCCCGTTTTGCGGTATAATCCCTCTTTTAAGCTATAAGAGAAACTGCACTGTTTGCACGCTTATTTTGCCATCATCAAGTTCAACGTTATAAATCTCTTTTATTTCAAAAGTTGGATTTTTTCCTACATAGTTGCCCACGAAAAAGTTTTGCAATTATTTAATAATGAAAAAAGACTAAGGGCCCTGCTCCACATCAGCGTAAAACGCTATCGAAACCGAAAAAAGAAACCGAAAATCCGGGTACTTTCCATAGGAACACTATATAATCCATTTTACGTTTCTGCTTTATTTTTCTGCTTTACGTCAATATGGAGCAGGGCCCTAATGCAAAACGTTTTGATCTCTTTTTCAATTTCAAAAGTTAAACAATGCCTTACTTGATTGAAAAAGTGAAAAGTTTCTATATTGTAAACAATATGCTACATCAAGTCTATAAATAAATAACTAATTGATGTCCTTTTTTTTTCGTTTTATTTTACCTTACTTTATTGATAAATTGCAAAAAATTTTAACTTTAAACAATGTACTGGACAGCGCGTACATAATTCATCAGATTACAAAACACACTTCAGAATTGAAGCACCAAATGCAAGTGCTCATTCAAGCTCAGGACTGAGCAAAGTCTAAAGGTATTTCGCACTGGTTTTTCAAAATCTCTTTGTCAGATTTCAATAACAGTTTATCGTAATGAAATAAGATGTGTGTCAATAACAATTACTTCTTCAAAATTTAATGAGTTGACGCTACATTGGTAGAAATTAGGAAAATGTTGAGTCGTTTTGCCTTTTAATACTTTGAATATTTTCGATGTTTTGCGAAATTATTTATCCTTCCGTCTGTACAGTATTCTTGGTATGATAGCTTTCCCCAAATTCTGCTTCAAATTTCAGCAAATTCTCCAACACCTGTGATTTGACCAAACTTTTTAAAAGAAAATTTAATTCTATTCTAAAACTTCTTTCGTGATTTCCCCACACTTGTGAAATTGTTTGTGTTACTCAACCGAGCCTAAAGGCATTAACGATAAAAATTTGAAAAAAATCACTAACAGAAACTATGTTAACACTGTGCTATATATTTGATTCAAACTAAAGATCCCATCAAACAGTAAGATCTAGAGCGCAATCAAATGGGAGCGGAAGCAGTTTGCAATATTTTTATGAATTTTGATGAAGTTATATTTTACTTTCGCACGAACTTTTTTAATCACCGAGCAGAAATATTACGAAAGTTGAGGTGACATTTTCTTCTTTGTACCACATTTTACAATAAAAACATTCATCACTGAATAAAAAATCCTAATGCAAAGAGATTTATTGCTGTAAAAAATACAACAATAAGATTCTTTGTTGTAAAAAAGACCTACACTGTACAAAATATATGTTGTTTTTACAATATAATACAGCGAATTTTATAGTAACTAACTGTGAAAATTGCTAATTTTACAATTATAAACTGCAAAATTGCTACTTTACAGTAATAAACTGTAAAACTGCTGATTTTAGTTTATTAATGTGCATTTTACAGTTTTAAACTGGAGACTCTGCTGTCAGTTTTTTACTGTTGTTTTTACAGTATAATGCAGCTCATTTTGTGGTTAAAAAACTGTAAAAGTATGGTAATAAACTAAAATTGCTGCTTTACAGTAATAAACTATGAAATTGCTTATTGTACAGTTTATTACTGTGTATTTTGCAGTTTTAAATTAGAATCTCTGCTGCCAGTATTATACTGTAAAAACAACAGTTATTCTTTTGCAGTGTACTATTGCAACAAGCATTCATTTCTAAGAAAAGAAATATAGTGCAAGTCTTCATTATTTATTAGAAACGTGAGCAGTTATGTAAAACTTGCCTAAAATTAAAAAGACGGGCAGGAACAGAGCTTCCACGAGATTCCTCACAAATTAAGCGCTAACTAGTTGGGAATAAATTTTCAAAAATATAGCATCAAGGCACAAATTTGCAAACGAACTGTAAGGACGGATTTCTTGAAAATAAGAAATCCTTCGCGGTGTTTTGTTCGAGTAGCATTTTTTAAAAATGTCAACACTGTAAAAATGAAAGTTGCTTTTACAGTATAATACAGCTAATTTTATGGTAACAAACTAAAAATTGTTAATTTTACGAATTATTACTGTGCATTTTAAAGTATTAAATTGCAGCCTCGGCTGCCAGTATTATACTGTAAAAACAAGTTCATTTTTTACAGTGAATTTGACTCCCGCTAAGGAGCAGATTTCTTAAATTTTGAAATGCTTTGCTGCAATTTTTGTTGCAACTGTGCAGTCACCCCCCTCCCCCACTTAAAATAAATTATTTGAGCAATGTGGTGGCGTATAGAGTGAATACTATTATTGTATTTTTTTTTCTTGTTACTATTATTTTTTCTTTTTTGTTAATATTATATTATAATCCACAATGCGTAGGAGATTTTGAAAACATATTAACACAGCAGAGTTAACTATCCCCCCTTAGTAATAAACAAAACTATTTTTAAACATGTATTTTCAAAAATAAAACATTGAATTATCTTTGCTTGAAAGTGATTTTAATTTCTAGTTATAACGTTGTTTTTTTCATCTGGTATTTAAGAATATTTGTCTACTTTACAGTTGTAAAAAAGGTACATTGATTTTAAATCATATGGTGTTTTATCCTGCTGATCATGTGCTCATTGGTTGATATGTGACTTTCTGAAAAAAACTAGTTTTTAAATATTAAATGTGTGTGTAAGATTGAGTTGCAATGATACATAATCTTGACAGCAAAATTACGAAAATGTGGATACGTGTTCTCTGCCGGGGCATTTTATAATCCGCTAATTGTAATTATAAAATTAAGGCGTGTAACGCACAAACCCAAACTACTTAGATTTACTGCGCTTCCACTGCTTGTGTAACAGTTCAACAGGTTGAGCAATTAAAGAATTTTAAGGTTTGTCTTACCACTTGAAAGCCGTAATGGATACTTGATCGTTCTTTTCAAACAACATTTTTTTTCCTTATTTCTTCATAATTCAAAAATGTTGCTCTTGAATTAATTTTCTGTGTGCCAATGCTTGAGGTATTTTATTTGAGTTTCAGTTTAAGAACCTATCCTCTCCAAGGTAAAGATGCAAGATTTGAAATGTTTTTTTTGTAATCTGAATTGATTCTTTCGTGGGGGCGTTTATTTAACAGACATTCTATATTTTCAATAATAAAATACATATTTTATAAAATTTTCAGTTATTATTATGATCATTTCAAAGCATATTAAGACAATATTTTCCCTTACGTAATTGAAAACTGGAAAAGAGAAATTATAATGATGCATTACATTCATACTTCATTACTCTTCATTTATATTTTTTGTTGTTGCTCAGTTAAATTTAAGCAATAGCAAAATATATAAATGTGGGATTAGCCGAAAAAAAGTGACAAAAATTTTAGAACACGAAAAAAGTGTGAAGAGACAGAAACTTTTTTTTTTTTTCAATTATTGATCCAGCCTTATGGACATTTATTTATTTATTGCAGGGGACCCACACGCATTTTCTCCTCTACTATTTTATGCAACTTACTCAGTTCATAACTCCCTAGCTCCCCCCCCCCAACCCAGACAAAATAAAAATTCTTAAAGCGAACTGGCAACAATCTTCATTTATTCTTTTTTATTTGTTGGACTAAAATGCGCCTGTCACTCGTTCAATGTATTGCCAATAAAATTATTTTCAAAAACCATAGGACCTTGGCTCAGGAAATGCGGTGAAATTCTCTCGCCGAAAAAGACTTCAACCGATATGATGAGAAAAAAATTAGAATATCTTTTAAACGATTTTAAGTAAGTTTCTGACTAAGAAGTTTATTCAAAACCTTACCATTTGTCGTTGGAATGTCGGCCTCTTTAATAGCATCGCAGCCGTTGAGATGAACTGGGCTTGAATTCTCCGTTATACGGGTCATAGTTTAAAATCTTTAAAAAAATCCACACAATCAGTTAAGATTTTTTTGAAAATCGCATAATTGCGCACACCAGATTCAAAACTTCATCCAGCCAGCAACAGCAACAGTTAATTGTCATTTAAAAAGACAAGAGCAGAGCGTTTTGGATAAAAAAGCGCCTTTAGCCCCTTTTGGAGTGTTCCAGACCTCGCCTGGGTCTGGGGGGTTCAAGGCCGTTCCCGACGTCCGACAGCCCCGGGGGCCTTTCGCTCCGCGCGAAAAACAACCTCAAGGAAGGGTTTAAACTCTAATTAAATGGACACCGTCCAGAAACGAGGTCTCGATGAAAATTTTTTGATCAGTTTTGAAGTGTCCCCCAGAACGAAATATCTACATTCAACGAGCAAATACGAGCGGCAGAGGGGGGGACTGATGTCGCGACGCCATTGGCCTGATGGGTAGGGGGGTGATCGTTTCCTATAGGTCATTGGAGCGAGGGTCCTGTGAGTGGTGGATGTGCCGCCCGGTTGTGATTGGTTAGCAGCTGTCGGGCGGGTTGAAATAGGGAAAGTGAAAAATTCCACTAGCTCAAGTTTTGCTTTTTATTTCGAAGCGCTCTTTTTTATTCCACGACCCGTTATTTTCTCCCCAATCCCTATTCTCTGCTCCTTCTTTTTTTTTTTTTTTCATCGAGCAAAGCGAAGGGATTTTTTGTTTCTTTTCCAAGGAGATTGCTCTGGTAACAGGTTAAACAAGACGACAGCTATGGGTAAACCGAAGAAAATGGTCCATGGTTGCTTTTTATTTTTGTTTTCAATTTTATATTGCATGAAATGAAGTCGATTGATTTTGCGAATTCGTTTAGACAGCAGTATTTATTGAAGATTAACTGAAGATTGATTTTATTTATTAATTACAGTAGCACCCCGTTTATCCGGCATCCGTTTACCCGGAGCTCCGGTTTTCCGGACCAAATTCACGGAGATTTTAAAAAGTTCTTTTTTTCTTTCTTTTTCACGTAATTTTAAACTTTTTTTTTCTTTGAACTATAAGTATGTCAAAC